>JAVJIX010000326.1:95000-192500 GCA_036785185.1 Paratrypauchen microcephalus
TAAACGAGAGAGAAATGTGAGAAAAGGTGAATTGGAGGGATTCCTGTACTGACAAATATCGATCGTTAATATCGGCCCACTTTTACACACCAGGCTGATACCGATATGTTAATGTGGATATATGGTATATACACACACATATATATATATATATATATATATATATATACATATACATATATATATACATATATACATATATATACATATATATACATATACATATATATATATATATATATACATATGTTATGGTGCATCCCTGTTTTATCGGTGCTCAGTGTGATCCTAATGCGCTCTGAGCCTCATCCATAAAACACGCCTCACTCACCCTTTTACACCATTAACATGTTTGTTCATCATCGTTAGAAACGTCGATATGAAAACACCAGGGAGACGAGGAGGAGAGGAGAGGAGGAGAGAGGAGGGGAGAGGAGGGGAGAGGAGAGGAGAGAGGAGGAGAGGAGGAGAGGAGGAGGAGGAGGAGAGGAGAGAGGAGAGGAGAGGAGGAGAGGAAAAGAGGAGAGGAGAGAGGAGAGAGGAGGAGGAGAGGAGAGAGGAGGAGAGGAGAGGAGAGGAGAGAGAGGAGAAGAGGAGAGGAGAGAGGAGGAGAGAGAGGAGAGAGGAGAGGAGAAGAGGAGAGGAGAGAGGAGAAGAGGAGAGAGGAGGAGAGGAGAGAGGAGGAGAGGAGAGGAGAGGAGAGAGGAGGAGACGAGGAGAGGAGGAAAGGAGGAGAGAAGGAGAGGAGAGGAGAAAGGAGAGGAGAGAGGAGAGGAGGAGAGGAGTAGAGGAGAGAGGAGTAGAGGAGAGAGGCGAGAGAGGAGGAGAGGAGAAGAGGAGAGAGAGAGAAGGAGAGGAGAAGAGGAGGAGAGGAGAGAGAGGAGGAGAGGAGAAGAGGAGGAGAGGAGAGAGAGGAGGAGAGGAGAGAGAGGAGGAGAGGAGAGAGAGGAGAAAGAGAAGGAGAGGAGAGAGGAGAGAGAGGAGGAGAGGAAGAGAGGTGAGAGAGGAGGAGAGGAGAAGAGGAGGAGAGGAGAGAGAGGAGGAGAGGAGAGAGAGGAGGAGAGGAGGAGAGGAGAGAGAGGAGAGGAGAGGAGAGAGAGGAGAAAGAGAAGGAGAGGAGAGAGGAGAGAGAGGAGGAGAGGAAGAGAGGTGAGAGAGGAGGAGAGGAGAGAGGAGAGAGAGGAGGAGAGGAGAGAGGAGAAGAGGAGAGAGGAGGAGACGAGGAGAGGAGGAGAGAGGAGGAGAGGAGAGGAGAGAGGAGAGAGGTGAGAGAGGAGGAGAGGAGAGAGGAGAGGAGAGAGGAGAGGAGAGAGGAGAGAGGAGGAGAGGCCTCAGTTCACCTTGATGGAAAAAACAGATGTCCGTGAACAAGACATGAACAAAAGAGTTTCCAAAAACAAGACACAGACTGGAAAGAGAGAGAGAGAGAAAGTAAGGAGAGAGAGAGAAAAATAAAAGTGAAGGAGAAGAGGAGAGAGAGAAGGAAAACAGGAAAGGGAAAGGGGAATGAGGAGAGAGAGAGAAAGGGAGTGGCAAAAAAGAGGAGTAGAAAGAAGGGAGGGTCTGATGGAAAAGTCATGTTAGAGGAAGAAATGTTTGTTCAGCAGTAAAAGAGGGAGAGAGAGAGAGAGGGGGGCAGAGAGAGAGAGAGAGAGAGAGAGAGAGAGAGAGAGAGAGAGAGGGGGGGGGGCAGAGAGAGAGAGAGTGTGATAGGGGGAAGAGAGAGAGATGACAGAATAACACAGATGTGAAGAGGCATTCCTCAGATCTGATCCAGACCAGGGACAGGACCGGGGACAGGACCGGGGGACAGGACCGGGGACAGGACCGGGGGACAGGACCGGGGGACAGGACCGGGGACAGGACCGGGGGACAGGACCGGGGACAGGACCGGGGGACAGGACCGGGGGACAGCACCGGGGGACAGGACCGGGGACAGGACCGGGGGACAGGACCGGGGACAGGACCGGGGGACAGGACCGGGGGACAGGACCGGGGGACAGGACCGGGGGACAGGACCGGGGGACAGCACCGGGGGACAGCACCGGGGGACAGGACCGGGGGACAGGACCGGGGACAGGACCGGGAAACAGGACCGGGGACAGGACCGGGAAACAGGACCGGGGACAGCACCGGGGGACAGCACCGGGGACAGCACCGGGGACAGCACCGGGGGACAGCACCGGGGGACAGGACCGGGGGACAGGACCAGGGACAGGACCAGGGACAGGACCGGGAAACAGCACCGGAGGACAGCACCGGGGGACAGGACCGGGGGGCAGGACCGGGGGACAGGACCGGGGGACAGGACCGGGGACAGGACCGGGGACAGCACCGGGGGACAGCACCGGGGGACAGGACCGGGGACAGGACCGGGGACAGGACCGGGGACAGGACCGGGAAACAGGACCGGGGACAGGACCGGGGGACAGGACCAGGGACAGCACCGGGGGACAGGACCGGGGGACAGGACCGGGGACAGGACCGGGGACAGGACCGGGGACAGGACCGGGAAACAGGACCGGGAAACAGGACCGGGGACAGGACCAGGGACAGGACCGGGGACAGCACCGGGGGACAGCACCGGGAAACAGGACCGGGAAACAGGACTGGACCCTGGACTGGACCAGAACTTGGACCACTACACCAGTGTTTCCCAACCAGGGGTACCAGTGCCCCTAGGGGTGCTCGGGCACACTGCAGGGTGCACTCGGCAGTGTCTCCGTCAGGCGCCGGGGGAGATTTTTGGAAATTTTTAAATTCTAATTTGAGTAAATTTGAGTTAAAGAAAAGAGAGGAAACGTCTGAGAATTAAATTTTCAAGTTAAGGAGATGAAATAAAATGATTTTCATTTAATAATCTGTTGTGTGACGTTCTACTTTTGGAGAATTATCAACATGAGGAGGACTCGAGGTGTGACAAAAACAGTTTGGGAAACACTGCAGTACACGACCATCTGGTTTCTACTGTTTAATGTTTTTAAGGACTTTCCAAAACCGGACCAGTGAACCTGGACTAAACCACAACCTCCAGGGCTAACCACTCTGCCACAGCCCCTCTCCAGGACTCAACCCCACGACCTCCTCACTGAGGGGACACGACTGTGCCACAGCCCCTCTCCAGGACTCAACCCCACGACCTCCTCACTGAGGGGACACGACTGTGCCACAGCCCCTCTCCGGGACTCAACCCCACGACCTCCTCACTGAGGGGACACGACTGTTAGAAACGTCGATATGAAAACACCAGGGAGACGAGGAGAGAGGAGAGGAGGAGGAGAGAGAGGAGGAGAGAGGAGAAGAGGAGAGGAGGAGAGAGGAGAGGAGGAGAGAGAGGAGGAGAGAGGAGGAGAGGATGAGAGAGAGGAGGAGAGGAGAGGAGAGAGGAGAGGAGAGAGGAGAGGAGAGAGGAGAAGAGGAGAGGAGGAGAGAGGAGAGGAGGAGAGAGAGGAGGAGAGAGGAAGAGAGGAGGAGAGAGGAGGAGAGGAGAGGAGAGAGGAGGAGAGGAGGAGAGGAGGAGAGGAGGAGAGGAGGAGAGAGAGGAGGAGAGGAGAGGAGACAGGAGGAGAGGATGAGAGGAGGAGAGGAGAGAGGAGAGGAGGAGAGGAGGGACTCTCCGGGACTCAACCCCACGACCTCCTCACTGAGGGGACACGACTGTGCCACAGCTCCTCAGTGTTTGTGACGGAGAGAGTCCTTCTGTCTGTGAGGATCAAACTCGCACATTTGAGATTCTAGAAGAATCCGTTTAACCGGCACCAGGAGGAGGGGCCCCGGTGAAACGGGGAGCTCCAGGAGGGGCCCCGGTGAAACGGGGAGCTCCAGGAGGGGCCCCGGTGAAACGGGGAGCTCCAGGAGGGGCCCCGGTGAAACGGGGAGCTCCAGGAGGGGCCCCGGTGAAAATACTTTTTCTGAGGTTTTAAAGTTGTTCTAACTCCACATGGAGGTGGCTTTTGTGTGACTCGCTCTTTCGTTACCTTGTTTTCTCTCTGATCTCTTGTGGTTCAGACGCATCAGCGATAAAACGAGTTCACAAAGGAAAACCACACGACAGAGACAGAGTGAAAGTGAGAAACACCTCACAGGGGCTGAAACTGAAGCATCAACCGTTTTAAATCTGAACTCGTCGTCACAACAGTTTAGTGCTGAAGTGAAAACGAACGACCCGCTGGAGCTCCGGGACATTTTACACAATGTTATGATCAGACAAACAATATTTTATATTTCAGTTCAATATGTAAAAAGAAATGACTAAATCTAAAAAAATGTGTCCTGGTTTAGCTTCCAGCCCAGTCCTGGTTCAGTCCTACATTCAGGGATGAAAGTGGCCAATCATGAAAAAAGCGGAAAGTCACGGCGCAACGCCGCTGGAAAATTTTAAATTTCTGAAATTTGGATTTCTATATGCTATATGTTAGCAATAAAGTAAAAGTAAAAAAAAAAAACATTTTATTAACAGGTACTAGTAGTATATATTGGATTTGTTTTTGCTTTGCACTTCTTCTAATCAGAGGCATTGAGGAGGAGCTTATGCGCTAAAAGGCACAGGTGAAAAAGCGAGGAGCGACGCGTTAAGTGAGGCACAGTCAGGTAGGATGAGGTATAGGATGTTTTATAAAGTTTAACCTGTGTACACACAATGGTACACGCTGTTGCGAGAGCTGCGCTCACTCGCTCAGTCCGCGGCTCCAGACACGGGCTCACCCGGCCCGCAGTTTAATACAAAGTTTAATACGAGATACACGTACTTTTGTTCAGAATACGGGACGATTCTGTTTTTCAGGGGACGGTTGGCGACCCTAAACACAACTATACTTATATATACACCCAAAATCTTTCTCAACCAATTTGCACAGATATAAAAAAATAAAATAAAATTATCCCACGGCTGAAAAAAAAGCGGAGATCCGCTAAAAGACGGAACTCTTTCATCCCTGTACATTAGTCCTGGTCCCGTCCTGGTCCCGTCCTGGTCCCGTCCTGGTCCCGTCCTGGTCCCGTCCTGGTCCCGTCTTGGTCCCGTCTTGGTCCCGTCTTGGTCCCGTCTTGGTCCAGTCTTGGTTCAGTCCTGGTCCCGTCCTGGTCCCGTCCTGGTCCCGTCCTGGTCCCGTCCTGGTCCCGTCCTGGTCCCGTCTTGGTTCAGTCTTGGTTCAGTCCTGGTCCAGTCCCGGTCCAGTCCTGGTTCAGTCCTACTTTAGTCCCGGTCGATCCCTGGTCCAGTCCCGGTTCTGGTTCCTCACCCTCCTGGTGTTGTCCAGGACTTTGGCGTCAGGGCGTCCGTAGTTTGGCGGGTTGGCGTGGGGGTCATATCCCAGTCTCGACAGCATGGGGGCGATAGCGGGCATGTCCCTCACCACGTCGGGGGGGATTTTACCGACCCACTTGGACAGAGCCTCCACGTTCACGGGTTTGATCACCTGGTCCGTCGAGCGCTCCACTCTGAAAACACACACAGGGTTTAGTGACTTACTGTGACGTCATGTTAGAGGTGTTCTACATGTGTGTCTGCGGCGTGTACTGCTCTCCGCCATAATACTACTACAACTGTACTACAACTGTACTACAACTGTACTACAACTGTACTACAACTGTACGACAACAGATAATACTACTACAACTGTACTACAACTGTACTACAACTGTACTACAACTGTACTACAACTGTACTACAACTGTACGACAACTGTACGACAACAGATAATACTCCCCACAACTGTACGACAACAGATAATACTCCCTACAAATGTACGACAACAGATAATACTCCTACAACTGTACGACAACAGATAATACTCCTACAACTGTACGACAACAGATAATACTCCTACAACTGTACGACAACAGATAATACTCCTACAACTGTACGACAACAGATAATACTCCCTACAACTGTACGACAACAGATAATACTCCTACAACTGTACTACAACTGTACTACAACTGTACTACAACTGTACTACAACTGTACGACAACTGATAATACTACTACAACTGTACTACAACTGTACTACAACTGTACTACAACTGTACTACAACTGTACGACAACAGTACGACAACTGTACGACAACAGAATACTCCTACAACTGTACGACAACTGTACGACAACTGTACGACAACTGTACGACAACAGAATACTCCTACAACTGTACGACAACAGATAATACTCCCCACAACTGTACGACAACTGTACGACAACTGTACGACAACTGTACGACAACAGATAATACTCCCACAACTGTACGACAACTGTACGACAACTGTACGACAACTGTACGACAACTGTACGACAACAGATAATACTCCCACAACTGTACGACAACTGTACGACAACTGTACGACAACTGTACGACAACAGATAATACTCCTACAACTGTACGACAACAGATAATACTTCCACAACTGTACGACAACGGTACGACAACTGTACGACAACAGATAATACTCCTACAACTGTACGACAACAGATAATACTTCCACAACTGTACGACAACTGTACGACAACTGTACGACAACTGTACGACAACAGATAATACTCCTACAACTGTACGACAACTGTACGACAACTGTACGACAACAGAATACTCCCACAACTGTACGACAACTGTACGACAACTGTACGACAACAGATAATACTCCTACAACTGTACGACAACAGATAATACTCCCACAACTGTACGACAACAGATAATACTCCCTACAACTGTACGACAACAGATAATACTCCCCACAACTGTACGACAACAGATAATACTCCCCACAACTGTACGACAACAGATAATACTCCCCACAACTGTACGACAACAGATAATACTCCCTACAACTGTACGACAACAGATAATACTCCCACAACTGTACAACAGATAATACTCCCTACAACTGTACAACAGATAATACTCCCCACAACTGTACGACAACAGATAATACTCCCACAACTTTTCTCTGTTCCTGACCCTCTCTCTGTCTCTCTGCCGATAGTGTAAATGTACATTTTGTTTTTCATATTGTTTTATAGTTTTTCTTGTACATATTGTTGTAAATTGAACTTTTTTTTAATCTTTTATTCTGTTCCTATTCTGTTTTCTGCTCCAAACGACACCTCACTTTGTATAGTGACAAACACTTCTATTCTCTCTCTCTCTGTCTCTCTCTCTCCGTGTCTCTCTCTCCATCTGTCTCTCTTCTCTTTCTGTCCCTCTCTCCCCAAGAAAGGGAGTGATCCCTTTCTTTCTCCCAAGCTCTGTCTCTCTTGTCTCCCGGTGTCTCTTTCACCATCTCTTTCAGTCTCTCCTTGTCTCCGTCTCTCTCTTTCTGTCTCTTCCTCTGTCTCTTTGTCTCTCTTTGTCTCTTTCTCTGTCTTCCTTTCTGTCTTTCACTGTCTCTTTCTCCCCATCTGTCCTTCAGTCTCTTTGTCTCTCTCTTTCTCCATCTTTGTCTCTCTCCTTCCGTCTCTTTGTCTCTCTCTTTCTCCCTCTGTCTCTTTCTGTCTTTGTCTCTCTCCTTCCGTCTCTTTGTCTCTCTCTTTCTCCCTCTGTCTCTTTCTGTCTTTGTCTCTCTCCTTCTGTCTCTTTGTCTCTCTCTTTCTGTCTCTTTGTGTCTCTTTTTCTGTCTCTTTGTCTCTCTCTTTCTTCCTCTTTGTCTCTCTCTTTCTCCCTCTTTGTCTCTCTCTTTCTCTCTCTTTCTCCCTGTCTCTCTCTTTCTCCCTGTCTCTCTCTTTCTCCCTGTCTCTTTCTCCCTCTGTCTCTTTCTGTCTCCCGTCTTTGTCTCTCTTTCTGTCTTTGTCTCTCTCTTTCTGTCTCTTTGTCTCTCTCTTTCTGTCTCTTTGTCTCTCTCTTTCTGTTTCTTTGTCTCTCTCTTTCTGTCTCTTTGTCTCTCTCTTTGTTTCTTTGTCTCTCTCTTTCTGTCTCTTTGTCTCTCTCTTTCTGTCTCTGTCTCTCTCTGTCTCTGTCTCTCTCTTTCTCCCCGTCTCTCTCCTTCTGTCTCTTTGTCTCTCTTTCTCCCTGTCTCTTTCTGTCTTTGTCTCTCTCCTTCTGTCTTTCTGGCCCTTTGTCTCTCTCTTTCTCCCTCTGTCTCTCTTTCTGTCTCTTTGTCTCTCTCTTTCTGTCTCTGTCTCTCTCTTTCTGTCTCTGTCTCTCTTTCTCCCCGTCTCTCTCCTTCTGTCTCTGTCTCTCTTTCTCCCTGTCTCTTTCTGTCTTTGTCTCTCTCCTTCTGTCTCTTTCTGTCTCTTTGTCTCTCTCTGTCTCTCTCCTTCTGTCTCTTTCTGTCTCTTTGTCTCTCTCTTTCTCCCTCTGTCTCTCTTTCTGTCTTTGTCTCTCTCTTTCTGTCTCTTTGTCTCTCTCTTTCTGTCTTTGTCTCTCTCTGTCTCTCTCTTTGTCTCTCTCTGTCCACTTTTTGTTTTCTGTCGATAAATTATGAATGTCGTCGATTAAATATTAACGAGCAGAATTGGCCGGAGCGTCCGCTAGAGGCTATTAGCACAGCGGCTATTAGCACAGCGGCTAATGGATAAACATCAGGCTCGTTTTACAAAACTTAGATCACCGCGGCAACGGGGAGGGCGGGGCTTAGAGACCCACACACAAAACAAAACGTCAAAACAAAACATCGAACGGCTCCGGCCTCGCACCAACAATCTGAAGAACACGACCGTTTCTGATTTCATAGAAGTAGTAGAGGTAGTAGTAGAGGTAGTAGAGGTAGTAGAGGAAGTAGTAGAAGAAGTAGATGAAGTAGTAGTAGAAGAACTAGAAGTAGAACACTTGAAGTAGTAGAAGAAGTAGTAGTAGTAGTTGAAGTAGTAGTCCCTGGTTCAGTCCCTGGTTCAGTCCCTGGTTTAGTTCCCGGTTCAGTCCCCGGTTTAGTCCCCGGTTTAGTCCCCGGTTTAGTCCCCGGTTTAGTCCCCGGTTTAGTCTCCGGTCCAGTCCCCGGTTTAGTCCCCGGTTTAGTCCTGGTTTAGTCCCCGGTTTAGTCCCCGGTCCAGTCCCCGGTTTAGTCCCCGGTTTAGTCCCTGGTTTAGTCCCCGGTCCAGTCCCCGGTTTAGTCCCCGGTTTAGTCCTGGTTTAGTCCTGGTTTAGTCCTGGTTTAGTCCCCGGTCTAGTCCCCGGTCCAGTCCCCGGTCTAGTCCCCGGTCCAGTCCCCGGTCCAGTCCCCGGTTCAGTCCCCGGTTCAGTCCCCGGTTCAGTCCCTGGTTCAGTCCCCGGTTCAGTCCCCAGTTCAGTCCTGGTTCAGTCCCCAGTTATCATGTCAGGTTTGTGAAGTTGTGTCGTATTTTGTGTCGTGTTTTTGTAGATTTATGGAGAATTGACGTGTGGGAGCGTGGGATTATGGGCGGGGCCTCGTACAGACTCGTACCGCTAACAGTAATACCTCCTCTTTAATCTGAACCGACAGTCCAGCCCCAGAGTCCGAGTCCGAGTCTGTGATGGACAGAAGAGAAAGACCTGAGGAGAGGAGGAGAGGAGGAGGAGGAGAGGAAGAGAGGAAAGGGGAGGAAGAATTACTAGTGTCTTCTTATCTGCAAAACAGTGTCCTCATCTACTCCAAACTATGGCTAAATCTCGGATTACAGGCCACTTTTGACTCAAACTAAAGTGTAGACTAAGACATTGAGCTTCTGTAATTTGAAAAGTGATAGTTTGTGTTATTTGGTGATTGTAATCGCCTGCCCCAGGCACTCACATTAACGGATATCGCTACACCACAACATCTACGAAACTGCTCCAAATGACACCAAAGTGCTATGAGTGAGTAAAACAACTTGTTTTATTACAGAAATAAGGTTCAGATTGTAAAAAACGTTAATATAGTAATCCCTCGTTTATCGCGGGGGTTAGGTTCCAGAAATAACCCGCAATAAGAGAAATCTGCGAAGTAGGACAACTTTATATTTTATAATTATTCTACATGTTTTAAGGCTGTAAACGCCTCACCACACACATTATACGCTTTTCTCAGACTGGAATTAACCTTTTCTCACATTTCTCTCTCGTTTAAACACTCAAACTTTAATAGATTTTCAACAATTTTCAACACTATTAAAATATTAATAGTGAAGAGGCACGGCTCCGGAAGCCCCGTCGGACGCGAGGGGAGCAGAGACATGAGTCACTGGATCTGCAGGAAGCACCGCGCTCATCCAACGGCACTGCCACGTCCCGGGACGAGACGGGCACCAACCCCTTGGAGAAGTGCGCGACATGTGCACCCCTCATCGTGGTCAAATCCGTGACAGAGCAGCACAACCGGCGCGAGGCCGCGCGTACACCGGGGCTGCGAGCACGAGATCGAACTGCGGCGCTCGGACCGCGTCCTCTCAGCCCGAGACACAAACCAGCCGCACAAAACCAGCAAAGAGCGGCACGTGGTGCTTTAATCCTGGTTTAGACCTGGTCTAGTCCCGGTTTAGTCCAGGTCTAGACCTGGTCCAGTCCTTGTTTAGTCCAGGGCCAGTCCAGGTTTAGACCTGGTCTAGACCTGGTCTAGACCTGGTTTAGTTCTGGTCTAGACCTGGTTTAGTCCACGTTTAGTCCTGGTCTAGTCTCTTAGCCAATCAGGACGCAGAACACAATGTTACACTATAAAAATAAAAATAAAAAAATCCGTG
This sequence comes from Paratrypauchen microcephalus, assembly GCA_036785185.1. Lineage (NCBI taxonomy): Eukaryota > Metazoa > Chordata > Actinopteri > Gobiiformes > Gobiidae > Paratrypauchen > Paratrypauchen microcephalus. The sequence continues at coordinate 105,602 of JAVJIX010000326.1, forward strand.
AACAGTGAACCGCGATAGAGCGAGGGACCAGTGTATTCCTTTAAACCTCAGGAGGAGTGGGACCCTCCGTCCTCCTCTCCGTCCTCCTCTCCGTCCTCCTCTCCGTCCTCCTCTCCGCGTCTCCTGCAGTCGCTCTTCCTCCTGTTTAACCTTGAGACTTTGTGTCTCAGCTTTTCTCAAACCAGAGACACAGACACAGAGTCCTGATCAATGCTCCTGTCTCTGCTCCTGCTGTCTCCAACCAACACCCACGTCTGCTCCTGCTCCTCCCTCTGCTCCTGTCTCTGCTCCTGCTGTCTCCAACCAACACCCACGTCTGCTCCTGCTCCTCCCTCTGCTCCTGTCTCTGCTCCTGCTGTCTCCAACCAACACTGTCTGCTCCTGCTCCTCCCTCTGCTCCTGTCTCTGCTCCTGCTGTCTCCAAACAACACCCACATCTGCTCCTGCTCCTCACTCTGCTCCTGTCTCTGCTCCTGCTGTCTCCAACCAACACTGTCTGCTCCTGCTCCTCCCTCTGCTCCTGTCTCTGCTCCTGCTGTCTCCAACCAACACCCACGTCTGCTCCTGCTCCTCACTCTGCTCCTGTCTCTGCTCCTGCTGTCTCCAACCAACACTGTCTGCTCCTGCTCCTCCCTCTGCTCCTGCCTCTGCTCCTGCCTCTGCTCCTGCCTCTGCTCCTGCCTCTGCTCCTGCCTCTGCTCCTGCCTCTGCTCCTCCCTCTGCTCCTCACAATGTTTTATCAAACAGTATTTAATATTTCATTTGTTTTTCAGAGCTCATTTAAGATCCTTCTCTCCGTGTGTTTACAGACTTTTATCTTATGAGATCTAACGCCACAACATCTGCTCCCCTAAAGTCCAGGAAAGTCCACATCTGGATTTAAAACAATGGACTTCTGCATCTCCTCCACTGCTCCTCACGAGTCCAAAACCCAAAACCATCTGAAGCTCTGAGGAGGAACAGACTGGAACAAAACATCAGGGATTTTACAGTGTTGGAAAGTTTTAAAGGTTTTACACAGAATTGACTCTTGAGCTTTAAGTCGTGTTAGAACGTGAACTCCTCAAAAAGATAAACTTTTTTTTATATTTTATTTTGAAATGTTCTGCCCCTGTCCCTTCTGCCCCTGTCCCTTCTGCCCCTGTCCCTTCTGCCCCTGTCCCTTCTGCCCCTGTCCCTTCTGCCCCTGTCCCAAACTAAAAATCCTTTTAAAATTCTCAAAATCCAATGATCTAAACCAACGCCTCAAAAAAGACACTCTGCTTTATGATGTAGAGGGTCTACACCTAGTTTAGACCTGGTTTTGGACCTGGTTTAGGACCTGGTTTAGGACCTGTTTTAGGACCTGGTTTAGGACCTGGTTTAGGACCTGTTTTAGGACCTGGTTTAGGACCTGGTTTAGGACCTGGTTTAGGACCTGTTTTAGGACCTGTTTTAGGACCTGGTTTAGGACCTGTTTTAGGACCTGTTTTAGGACCTGGTTTAGGACCTGTTTTAGGACCTGGTTTAGGACCTGGTTTTGGACCTGGTTTTGGACCTGGTTTTGGACCTGGTTTTGGACCTGGTTTAGGACCTGTTTTAGGACCTGGTTTTAGGACCTGGTTTTAGGACCTGGTTTTAGGACCTGGTTTTAGGACCTGGTTTTAGGACCTGGTTTAGGACCTGGTTTAGGACCTGGTTTAGGACCTGGTTTAGGACCTGGTTTAGGACCTGGTTTTGGACCTGGTTTTGGACCTGGTTTTGGACCTGGTTTTGGACCTGGTTTAGGACCTGGTTTAGGACCTGGTTTTGGACCTGGTTTTGGACCTGGTTTTGGACCTGGTTTAGGACCTGGTTTTAGACCTGTTTTAGGACCTGGTTTAGGACCTGATTTTGGACCTGGTTTTGGACCTGGTTTAGGACCTGGTTTAGGACCTGTTTTAGGACCTGGTTTAGGACCTGGTTTTAGACCTGTTTTAGGACCTGGTTTTAGACCTGGTTTAGGACCTGGTTTTAGACCTGTTTTAGGACCTGGTTTAGGACCTGTTTTAGGACCTGTTTTAGGACCTGGTTTTAGACCTGGTTTAGGACCTGGTTTTAGACCTGGTTTAGGACCTGGTTTAGGACCTGGTTTAGGACCTGGTTTTGGACCTGGTTTTGGACCTGGTTTTGGACCTGGTTTTGGACCTGGTTTAGGACCTGGTTTAGGACCTGGTTTAGGACCTGGTTTTGGACCTGGTTTAGGACCTGGTTTAGGACCTGGTTTAGGACCTGGTTTAGGACCTGGTTTAGGACCTGGTTTAGGACCTGGTTTAGGACCTGGTTTTGGACCTGGTTTAGACCTGGTTTAGACCTGGTTTAGACCAAAACTCCCTCAAACTTCCTCAACCCCCCCCCCAAAAAAACAAACAAAAAACAAACTTCTGTTATTGGAGGATTCTGTTCTGTGTCTTACTTACTTCTGTTTTGTGTCTTTTTTTTCTTTTTTTGATTTCAGAGCACTTCCTGTATTACCACATGACATCACAAGGTGCAACAGAGTTTATTTTATTTAATTGTATTTATATGACAGAGACAGTGCACAGTCCACATGAACCAGGACAGAGCTCATTTCCACCTGTCGTCCCTGGTGCAGGTCTTTTAGGTTGTTTTCTGTTTTCCGTTTCTGTTTTCTGGTTTTGGAGTGTTTTCCCTTTAACAAGAGTCCTCCTGAAATCATCTGGGAAACGCTCCTCAGTTCCACCCAGAGTTTAAAGTGGTTTTATTCACGCCTGGTTTCGTTTTCGAGGATTTTGTTTGGGTGGAATTTTAAATCAACCACGACGAAGTCCAATTCCAAAACTAAAAAAAGGACAGAAAAGAAACAGAACTGAAGCAGGACCTAAACCAGGACTAAACCAGGACTAAAACAGGACTAAACCAGGACTAAAACAGGACTAAAACAGGACTTAAACAGGACTAAAGCAGGACTAAAGCAGGACTAAAACAGGACTAAAACAGGACTAAAGCAGGACTAAAGCAGGACTAAAGCAGGACTAAAGCAGGACTTAAACAGGACTTAAACAGGACTTAAACAGGACTAAAACAGGACTAAAACAGGACTAAAACAGGACTTACACTGTGTCTAAACCAAGACTAATCCAGATCTAAACCAGGATTTAACAAGGCTGAACTGGGACTAAACCAGAATGAAGCCAGGACTAAACCAGGACTAAACCAGGACTAAACCAGGACTAAACCAGGACTAAAACAGGACTAAAGCAGGACTAAAACAGGACTAAAGCAGGACTAAAGCAGGACTAAAGCAGGACTAAAGCAGGACTAAAACAGGACTAAACCAGGACTAAACCAGGACTAAACCAGGACTAAACCAGGACCACACTGGGACTAAACCAGGACTAAAGGAGGACTTAACCAGATCTAAACCAGGACCACACTGGGACTAAACCAGGATGAAGCCAGGACTAAACCAGGACTAAACCAGGACTAAACCAGGACTAAACCAGGACTAAAACAGGACTAAAGCAGGACTAAAACAGGACTAAACCAGGACTAAACCAGGACTAAACCAGGACTAAAACAGGACTAAAGCAGGACTAAAACAGGACTAAAGCAGGACTAAAGCAGGACTAAAACAGGACTAAAACAGGACTAAACCAGGACTAAACCAGGACTAAACCAGGACTAAACCAGGACCACACTGGGACTAAACCAGGACTAAAGGAGGACTTAACCAGATCTAAACCAGGACCACACTGGGACTAAACCAGGATGAAGCCAGGACTAAACCAGGACTAAACCAGGACTAAAACAGGACTAAAACAGGACTAAAACAGGACTAAAGCAGGACTAAAGCAGGACTAAAGCAGGACTAAAGCAGGACTAAAACAGGACTTACACTGGGTCTAAACCAAGACTAAACCAGATCTAAACCAGGACACTGGGAATAAACCAGGACTAAAGGAGGACTTAACCAGATCTAAACCAGGACTACACTGGGACTAAACCAGGACTAAAGGAGGACTTAACCAGATGTAAACCAGGACTACACTGGGCCGTAAAATAACAGAAGTAAAAACAGAAGAGCTGGAACACGTTTGGCAGAAGGAGAAAAATGAGGGGAAGAGTCAGAGTTTTAGGGAGACGTGACAGAGGAAGAGGGATTAAATTTCCGATGACTTCCAAAAACTTCCAGAAAATTCCTCTTCAAGAAGAAACAAAACACACACAGCTGGAGGGAGGGAAAGAGGGAGGGAAAGAGGGAGGGAAAGAGGGAGGGAAAGAGGGAGGGAAAGAGGGAGGGAAAGAGGGAGGGAAAGAGGGAGGGAAAGAGGGAGGGAAAGAGGGAGGGAAAGAGGGAGAGACCGACTTTGATAAATGACCGAGATGTTTACAGAGCCGTGGGTTTTCTCACAAATAATTATTCATTTAATTCAGAGTAAGTCCAGATTCTGTTCACATTTTAAACCAGGACTGAACCAGAACTAAACCAGGACTAAACCAGGACTAAACCAGAACTTAAACCAGAACTTAAACCAGAACTTAAACCAGAACTTAAACCAGAACTTAAACCAGGACTAAACCAGGACTGAACCAGGACTAAACCAGGACTAAACCAGAACTTAAACCAGGACTTAAACCAGGACTAAACCAGGTCTAAACCAGGTCCTAATCCAGGACTAAACCAAGTCCTCTGTTGTGGTTCAGACTTGTCGTCCTTCACTCAAGTGTCTGGAGATGCCCTCCCCGTGGGTCAGATTGTGTCAGATGCCCTCCCCGTGGGTCAGATTGTGTCAGATGCCCTCCCGTGGGTCAGATTGTGTCAGATGCCCTCCCGTGGGTCAGATTGTGTCAGATGCCCTCCCTGGATCCTCGGTGAACTCGCTCTCAGTTGTCGTGTTTGGTTTTGGCGTAACAGAAGTCTAAAAGTTTGATCTAAAACCATAAAACCATAATTACAGCAGAACCTCAGATCTGAGCCCAACATCTGAAGGAACAGAACCGAAGTTCAGAACCCGCCACAAACGTTTACCCACAATGCCCCTGTGTCCAGCTCCGGGGCGGACTACAGACAAAAGCACTGAAAACCAAACAACAAACTCAACCAGAATCCTCCAATAACTAAAGAAATACAGAAAGTGTATTGGTTTGGTACAAGAAGGACTAAACCAGGACTAAAACCGGACTAAAACCGGGTCTAAAACCAGGTCTAAAACCAGGTCTAAAACCAGGTCTAAAATTAAGACTGAACCAGGATTAAAATCAGGGCTACAACCAAGACTAACAGAACTAAAACAGAATTAAACCAGGTCTAATCAAGGTCTAAACTAGGGTCTAAACCAGGGTCTAAACCAAGGTCTAAACCAAGGTCTAAACCAGGGTCTAAACCAGGGTCTAAACCAGGGACTAAACTAGGGTCAAAACCAGGGTCTAAACCAGGGTCTAAACCAATGTTCCCTCTAAGGTGCGCGCGTGCGCAATCGCGCACTCCCCAGACGTTCAGCGCGCACATCAAATCCTTTTCAGCGCATAAAATAAAATCTAACCTGAACTCAGCGCTGGTTTGACACACGGAATCCAGTCTGATAGATTCAGTTTGCACATGTGAATGTGCACATGCGTTAGGGACAAGCAAACTACAAACAGATTCATTTCGCTCGCATTTCGCTCGCTTCCTTCAGTAAGAGTTGTCGTGCGCATCGCCGTGGGTCAGAGCGGCAGGTCCGCACCAGCCGACGGGAGCGCCGCCCGCACAGAAGAGGAGACAGATAGAGCCATAATGTAATCCTCGGCTGTTTTCTTTGTTTCTGTCCAAGCCATAGGTTTTTGTGAGCAAAAAGACGGGACTTTCTGTGTGAAGTGTGAATCCTCTCCCCAGAGCGTTAAACCACAGAGCTCTGTCACTCTCACAGAATTACTTAAACTGGGTAATGATTAAAAAGCAAGATATAAACTGATAAAAATGTATACTTATTTTGGAGATCATTATTTTGAGAAAGACCCATCTTATAGTGTCCTATAGGTCCTACAATCATCCCTAAAAACTCTGCAGCTACATGTAGGCTATATTTATCAAGCTGAAAAAAATCTCTCTTCATGTGGTTTTACAGGTTTATACACAGGTATATACACAGGTTATTTTTCAAAATATTGTAATGTTCAATGTTTCACTGACCCTCACACTGACATACAACATGTACAAAGTTCATGAACAGATTTTTGAGAAGTGGACCAAAAAATCAGTTATATTAAAAGCAATCTAACAGAAATAACAGCAGTAATTTGATTCATAAGCTATGTAACTTGCCATGATCTCAGGTGTGATACTGGTGTGGCCACAGTGTGCATGTCGGATGTCGCTCACAGGAGTCCAAGGAACGCTCAGGGAGTTAGTGTGTTTGCTCAGACACATGAAAAATTAGGGGGAACATTGGTCTAAACCAAGGTCTAAACCAAGGTCTAAACCAGGGTCTAAACCAAGGTCTAAACCAAGGTCTAAACCAGGGACTAAACTAGGGACTAAACTAGGACTATAATCAAGACTAAACCCAGGACTAATCAAAGGACTAAAACCAGGGCTACAACCAGAACTAAACCAAGTCTAAACCAGGACAAAACCAGGTCTAAACCAGGACAAAACTCGACACAAACCAGAACTAAACCAGGTCCAAGGACAAAACCTAAAACAACACTAATTCAGGGACTAAACCAAGTCTACAATCAGAACTAAACCAGAACTAAACCAGGACTAAGACCAAGACAATTACCAAAACTAAAATCAAACTAAAGTCTAAACCAGGACAAAACCAGGTCTAAACCAGGACTACACTCGACACAAACCAGAACTAAACCAGGTCCAAAAGTAAGATTAAAACAAGCACATAAACCAGGCCCAGCCCCGGACTAAACCGCAGTACTCACTTGGACAGGGACACGCCCCCGGCCTTCCCGATGAGCTCCTCGTGATGCAGGACGGCGTCGTTCCAGGGAATCTCCAGGAACTTGAGCAAAGTCCTCATCCACTTCTCCGGATGCAGGACCAGCTGCTCGTAATGAACGGGCAAACACTTCTCGGACACCTCCAGGCACTGCGTATACATCGTCTCTATGGCCCGATTCCATTTGGTCAGACAATCCCGATAACTCCCCAAGTCGAACCCCGCGATCGTCACTTTCCGAGAGATCATGGAATGCACGGATGCCCTCCCGTCGCGAATCATGAGCACGAACTTCGCCTTTGGAAAAATTTTGGCTAAATACGACAACGACTTCAACGCAAACGGGTCCTTATTGCACAGAAAGTTCGCCGGTTCTCCGTGTTTGACAATTATCTCCAGTAAAAACGCTTGCATGGCGGCGTCCAAAACTTCGTCCGTCACTCCCGCTTCGTCCAGCCGCATTTTCTCCCTCCCCGATCGGCTCCACATCTGCTTCATCGCTAAAATCCGCGGAATAACTCTGGTTTCTTCTCCGCAGCGGATCTCGGGATGTGCGTCCAACATGGCGCGCATTAACGTCGTCCCGCTCCTCGGTACTCCCCCGATAAACACCAGGGGCATGTCTTTGCTGTAGAGAAATGGCGTGCTGAGGTTTTGACCTGTCCGTAAAGTGGTCCGCATGCTCCCCCCGACGGCAGACAGCGGTATTGCGACTCCGTTCTGACCGCGTTCCTCGATCCTGTGGTGGCACTCCATGGCGTGGCGTCCCAGGTAGAAGACCGTGACGGAGCTGATGACCAGGCAGGCGACGAGAAGGTTCTGCTTGAGTTTCCCGATCATGCTGACGGACATTTCACGGAGGAGGCGGAAGAGGGAGAGGGGAGATCCAGGGTCAGGGGTGGTGGAGGAGGTGGAGGAACCCAGGAATCAGCGCTGTTGGCTGGGGTGCGGACATGGATCAGGGCCCTTGGTGCACCGGTGGAGGACGGACCACCGCTCCATCAGGTCTAGAAATAAAGAGACGAGAGGTTAGAGGCTGGACAAATCAGCATTTTTTTCTCAATTTTAAAGCTGCATTGTGTAACTTTTCTGGCGGAGGGTCCATCAAATTATTTTTTCTCCATGGAGATGTTCTTGCTTTGGAATGTTTCACAGTACGGTGTACTGTCAGAGTGAGACGCTTTGTCAGTTTAAGACGCCTCCTCGAGATGAGCGCTACTGCGCAAGCGCGCATGATGTAATGGTTTAGAAACAGCTGAGCTACAGCTGGGATGTGAAAGCCGTACGCTTTCATGCGCTACTGCTTAAGTAACTAACATTTTAACAGTCTATTGGTTTTATTGTATGTTTTAACCAATTAAGCATGTAACGAACGAGATGTGAATGTTAGATTTGTGGCAGAATACCTACGTCAGATAACTGAGACGCTCTGTCACTTTCAGACGCCTCCTCGACTCATCCCAGCTGTAGCTCAGCTGTTTCTAAACCATTACATCATGCGCGCTTGCGCAGTAGCGCTCATCTCGAGGAGGCGTCTTAAACTGACAAAGCATCTCACTCTTGACAGTACAACGGCATTAAACCTTTCTATCTTCATCAGAAATGTTACACAATGCACCTTTGACAATAAATAAAACTGGCTTTCAATATCAGCTCTTGGTGGAGATAGATTTGATGTCATTTCCATGGAAACAAGTAGACCAGATAAAAGTCAGGTTTGTGGAGATGCGAACCTGATCAGTTTTTTCAGTGACATAAAAGTATCCAAACCTACAAAAAAAATGCTTTAAAATACAAAGTTACAGACTGTGGCTCATAGTTACGTTTCTTCGTCCAAACTACGTTTTTACTTCAAAAATACAATTAAAATATCATTAAAAACACCAAAGCTCAATTAAAATTAGGGATGCACCGATACCAAAACTGGCTTGAATATCAGCATCGGTATTGAAAAATACGCTGGACTCTACGACCGCCTGCCGACTCTACGGCCCCCCGAGGTCCCTACCACCACGCGACGACTCTACGACACGCAACGACTCTACGACAACGACACGCGACGACTCTACGACCACCCGAGGACCCTACGACCGCCCGAGGACCCTACGACCGCCCGCCGACTCTACGACCACGCGACGACCCTACGACCACGCGACGACCCTACGACCACGCGACGACCCTACGACCACGCGACGACCCTACGACCACGCGACGACCCTACGACCACGCGACGACCCTACGACCACGCGACGACCCTACGACCACACGACGACTCTACGACAACCACGCAACAACTCTACGACAAACACGCAACGACTCTACGACACAGGAGGACTCCACCACCCGGACTAAAATAGGTCTAAAATTAAGGCTAAAACCAGGACTGAAAAAACATCCAAGTATCGACATCAGAACTAAAAAGGCTGAATCGGTGCGTTTCTAGATAAAATGTCACTTAACTCATTCACTGCCGGCCTGTTTTCAGAATGTCAACCCCAGACTGCCAGAACTTTTAGACCATTTTCACTGATTTTCCAAGACTCACAGAATACTGAGTTCTTTGACTATATAAACATGGCACACATCAAAATAAAGTGTTGACTCTCTTCTTTCACCTAGAAAAAAAAATATGTTTCTAACTTTTTCGGTTCTCAAGTAATTGATAGTAGAACATAGGGAAGTTTCAGCAAAAACACAGTTTTCTGACCAAAATTGGAGAAAACAAGCATTTTGTACAAAGAGTCATTTCAAGCAGATCTGTGATTTTGACGTCAATATTTATGGATTTAGTGACACCTCAAACATCTAAAACAACAGAGAAAGATATTTTTGATGACAAAGTACATTTTGTATTTACTAATATAAGAATATAAGGCTCTGTGAATTGAAAATTCCTTCAAATCAATTGTGCCAAGAAATGTTTACAGGATATAATAATATCTTTTCATATAAAATAGAACTTTGTCACTTCACAACAATATTGAGGCTCAGAGTACACACACACACACACACACACACACACATACATACACACACACACATACGTATATGTACATACTAGGGATGTCAACAATTAATCGATTAACGGTTAATTGTCGATTAAGACGTTGGTCGATCAAAATGCATTAATTGTAATTAACCGCTAACCGCGGACACGCGCACCCGAAACAAGGCAACTGCGCTGCGCCAAGCTCGACTCACAGCCGACCGCAGGCGCCAACGGCACTGCTCAGCAGCCCCGGGTGTACCGCGAGGCGAGATCGAACCCGGAATGCGCTGCTGGTTTCGCCGCGGCTCGCGCCCCGAGCCCCGCCTGGGCTCGCGCCCCGCCTGGGCTCGGGCGCGAGCCGCGGTGCACGTGGGGCACGTGGTGGTTTAATCCTGGTCTGGTCTAGTCCAGGTCTAGACCCGGTCGAGTCCCGGTCTGGTCCAGTCCAGGTCCAGACCTGGTTCAGACCTGGTCCAGTCCACGTTCAGTCCTGGTCTAGTCTCTTAGCCAATCAGGACAGAACACAATGTTACACTATAAAAAAATGTTACACTATAAAAAAAAAAATTGGATAGAGTGAGGGATTACTGTATTTTGTTATTCAGCATCAATACATTTGTCTGCTTTTTACTAAGGAATAATTAATTGAGGAATATACAATATAATAATACTATGATATATTTATGACTCAGTGTTATGTTACTATAGCTTATATTCTTAAAGACCCTATTGAAACACTCAAATTCAGGTGAAAAACGCCGCTTATCATTCATTCATTCATTCATTCATTTTCTTCCGCTTTTCCATTTTCTGGGTCGCGGGGGCAGCAGTCCAAGCAGTGTTCTACTGCCCAGAACACAATGCACCAGCCCCCATGAATCCTTCCGCGGGTGGTGGGTCCACAGGAAGACGGCTCACGTCACAACGGGCCTTGATGTATCTTCTGCCATGGGGGCTTATCAGTTAATCGTTAATCAACCGATAAGGTCAATCAACTATCAGTTAATGAATTAACCGATAATTTGCATCCCTAGTACATACACACAAGCCCATGCATAAACCTTTACACACACAGCTACACACACACACATATACACACACACACACGCACGTACACACACATATAACTTCATTCATTACAATTACCACACAGCAGCATCATGTAAACTTAATTCTTCTCATCTCGTGCCTCTTTGGAGAGCAGAATCCAAGTCAGTAAACTTCTTTGGCGCTGTCGTAGTTCTGATCAGAGTCCCTGCTCCACGCAGCGCGATCAGGACACGCCCCCTGCCTCAGCCAGAGCAGATCTCTGCCCCGACATCGCTGCGCGTCTCTGTGATCCTCTGATCCGGGATCTTGGGTCCCAAAAGCGATCAAACCGCTCCGTAGGCGCTGATCAACACTCCTCTGGTTTTCCGGGTTCACTCGCCTCACCATCTTGCTCCACTCGCCTCCACTCGCACTCCACAGTACACACACACTACACTCCTCTCCTCTTCCGCGTCTCTGATCGGCAGGTAATGATACAAGATCGCCACCTACAGGTTGGGAAGTGTGAATTACACCTTCAAAGCTGCTCCAGGTCGTATCCTAGCAACCCCCGCTGAAAAACGTCCTTGACGAATATATTCGTCACGGCACTCAACGTTCGGATTCAACATGACGAGAAAACTCGTCACCGGCACTCAATGAGTTAAAGGAGCATGTGTTCCTGTGTCAGAGTGGTTAGCCTGCCTCCTGCTCTCACTGCGGAGGTTGTGGGTTACACTCCTGAGTGGCAAATTGCTGCTGTAGCCTTCACGTATGGGTCAGAGTTTTTGGTTTAGGTCTGAGCCGTGTCCCTGCGGTGTGGTCAGGCAGCTGGACCGTTAAACACACACTATAGAAATGTACAGCAAGAAAAGAAAGAGGAAGGGCACTTTTCTGCGGCGAGAAAAAAACGTTCAGAAGCCAGAGCCGCGTGTTTGAGGAAGTTTAAATTACAGCTTAAGCCAAATGCACAAGAGCCACACAAGAGGAGTCTTCTCCTCCTCTGACCTTCTGACCCTCTCCTCCTCTGACCTTCTGACCCTCTCCTCCTCTGTCCCTCTCCTCCTCTGACCCTCTCCTCCTCTGACCTTCTGACCCTCTCCTCCTCTGACCCTCTCCTCCTCTGACCCTCTCCTCCTCTGACCCTCTCCTCCTCTGACCCTCTCCTCCTCTGCCCCTCTCCTCCTCTGTTCCTCTCCTCCTCTGTTCCTCTCCTCCTCTCCTCTCCTCCTCTGACCCTCTCCTCCTCTGACCTTCTGACCCTCTCCTCCTCTGACCCTCTCCTCCTCTGACCCTCTCCTCCTCTGACCCTCTCCTCGTTTCTTCTCCATATTTCTTCATTACTCTCTCCTCTGGCTCTGCTCCTGTCGTCACTCAGCCTCCTTAATATAACGAAACCCAGACTCCCTCAGATCTGCACAGAGAGATAAAAGGACGGGACTGAACCCGGACTGAACCCGGACTGAACCTGGACTGAACCTGGACTGAACCTGGACTGAACCTGGACTAGGACTGTCTTAGATAGTTTTTGTTGTGTTTTGTCTTTATATTGTACAGGGAGTCCTCGGGTTACGACGTAGATCCGTTCTTAAGATGCGTCGTAACCCGAATTTCGTCGTAAACCGGATTTTGCCTTTGATCTTCCAACCAAAGCACCAATAACATTTCCATCTCAATAATTAGACCACTACGCTGCTTGGTTATCACTGTCGCTTTCATAGGAGCAGATCAGAGTCCACATCAGGTACTTCCGCCCACATTGGGCACGCACATGAGACCGTCTTCTTCTCCCAACAACCACAACAGAGCGTATTCTTCCGCCGTGCGCCGCGCGCCGTTCGCGTTTGTTTACATCTCTTACCACGCTAAACCACGTAAGACGGAATGACGCGTAATATATACATATTTTTTTTAATGGGGGCGCGTTCGTAACCACGAAACGTCGTAAACCGAGACTGTCGTAACCCAAGGACCCCCTGTATTTGTACACTGTCTTTTTTTGCACTACTTGGCCAGAGAGAAACGAAATTTCGATTCACTGTTGAACACATATGGTAGAATTGACAATAAAGCTGACTTTGATCTTTGATCTTTGATTTTTGGACTAAAGCAGGACTAAAGCAAAACTAAGGCAGGACTGAACCCAGACTGAACCCGGACTGAAGCAAGACTGAAGCAAGACTAAAGCAAGACTGAAGCAAGACTGAAGCAAGACTGAACCTGGACTCGGACAGGACTGAACCTGGACTGAAGCAAGACTGAAGCAAGACTGAAGCAAGACTGAAGCAAGACTGAACCTGGACTCGGACAGGACTGAACCTGGACTGAAGCAGAACTCAACCAGGACTGGGGAAGGACTAAAGCAGGACTGAACTAAGAATGAAGCAGGACTAAAGCAGGACTAAGGCAGGGCTGAGCCCGGACTGAACCCGGACTGGAGCAAGACTGAACCCGGACTGGAGCAAGACTGAACCCGGACTGGAGCAAGACTGAAGAAGGACTGAACCCGGACTAAAGCAGAAATGAACCCGGACTAAAGTAGGACTAAAGCAGGACTAAAGCAGGACTAAAGCAGGACTAAAGCAGGACTGAACCCGGACTAAAGTAGGACTAAAGCAGGACTAAAGCAGGACTGAACCCGGACTAAAGCAGAACTAAGGCAGGACTGAACCCGGACTGAAGTAAGACTGAAGTAAGACTGAAGCAAGACTGAAGCAAGACTGAAGCAAGACTGAAGCAGGACTGAAGCAAGACTGAACCAGGACTATAATAAGTGTCCCATGTTCATAACAGTTCTTGCAACATGGTTTCCTCAGAACTTTTAACCACGTGAATCATTTTATTTTCTATTATATTATATATTTTATATGACGTTTATCGAGACGTCAGCTCCCATTGGGCCCCGGTCTTTTCCAACGCAGAAACAGACGGACCTGTTTCTTTAATTAAACCGTTTTAGATCAATATTGTGATCAAAATTATAATTATAAACACATATAGTGTTTGTGTTATTGTTAAAATGAAGCTAATTATGTTTTAATAAAGAAAACTGTAATCTCATATGCACTTGGCCCACCACTGCTGCAGCTGCCGGTTCAACTTCCTCTTCACTCCAAAAACACTGCCCCTGCCCTTGAGCAAACACCTCAAGCGAACCATAAACTCGTCCGCAACTATTCGCGAAAGAACGCCAAAAGCCAAACAGTGCTAAAGACGCTAACAAAAAGTAACAAAGGCCAACAATGGCTAACAAAGGCTAACAAAGGCTTAAAAAAAGGCTAACAAAGGCTAAGAAAAGGCTAACAAAGGCTAAAAAAGGCTAAAAAAGGCTAACAAAAGTCCAACAAAAGTCCAACAAAAGGCCAACAAAAGGCCAACAAATGTCAACAAAGGCTAAAAAAGGCTAACAGAGGCTAAAAAGGACTAACAAAGGCTAACAAAAGTCCAACAAAAGTCCAACAAAAGTCCAACAAAAGTCCAACAAAAGGCCAACAAAAGTCCAACAAAAGGCCAACAAAAGGCCAACAAATGTCAACAAAGGCTAAAAAAGGCTAACAGAGGCTAAAAAAAGGTTAACAAAGGCTAAAAAGGACTAACAAAGGCTAACAAAGGCTAACAAAAGTCCAACAAAAGGCCAAAAAATGTCAACAAAGGCTAAAAAAGGCTAACAAAGGCTAACAAAAGGCTAAAAAAAAGGCTAACAAAGGCTAACATTGGCTAACAAAGGCTTAAAAAAAACAGACTAACAAAAGGCTAACAAAAGGCTAACAAAGGCTGAAAAAGGCATCATTCCCAAAATTTGCATCTAAATTCAGTCTGCACACGCTCAGATGGTTCTCTAACTGGTCACTACGGCAACACACACACACACACACACACCATAAAAAACTACACATAATATGCTATGTTTTCTATTTGTGTAATTCTTTAAATGTGTTCATTTTGTATATTATGTTAAATATAAGCCCAAAGATGGTGTTAAAGGTGCGTTTAAAGGTGTGTAATTGTGTAAATTTTCAGTTTGGGGTCCGTCACCTGCTTGTTTCTATGGATACATCACTGCTCTGCCTGGAATGTTCCACAGTGTGACATTAAACAGCTCTACTTTACATTTATTCAATCACAGGTGGTTTTAGAGCTCAAAAACACCAAAGAAAAACCCGGCATTGTGACTGTGAGTGGGGTCGCCTCTCCACAGATCTGACCTTTAACTTGGTCTGGTTTGGAAACAGAAGCAGCCGATATGAGTGTGAGACTTTGTGTGCTTATGTTTACAGCCAGAGGGGATTTTACCAGTGTTTTTATCCTTCTAAAAAAAACTTTCTTTGGAATAAATGAATAAATGAACTTAGGTTTCAAATGACAGAACTGTTTAACAGTTTCTGGAGTAAAATAATGAAAATAAAGTCAAGCTAACGACTAGCATGATTCATGATTCATGACGCTAACAGAGGCTAACAGAGGCAGGCTAACAGAAGCGCTAATCTGCACATTCTTTGGAGGAATTTCAACTATGTAAATATTGTTCTAATGGAGACCCGTTTACTGTGTCTTTCACCAAAGCAGAGCCAGTTCCCGACCTAGTCCCCGGCCTAGTCCCCGGCCTAGTCCCCGGCCTAGTCCCCGGCCTAGTCCCCAATTTAATCCCCGTTCTAGTCCCCAATTTAATCCCCGGTCTAGTCCCCTGGTCTAGTCCCCTGGTCTAGCCCCCTGGTCTAGCCCCTTGGCCTAGCCCCTTGGCCTAGTCCCCTGGTCTAGTCCCCTGGTCTAGTCCCCTGGTCTAGTCCCCAGATCTAGTCCCCAGATCTAGTCCCCAGATCTAGTCCCCAGATCTAGTCCCCGGTCTAGTCCCCAGATCTAGTCCCCAGATCTAGTCCCCGGCCTAGTCCCCTGGTCTAGTCCCCTGGTCTAGTCCCCTGGTCTAGTCCCCTGGTCTAGTCCCCAGAACTAGTCCCCAGAACTAGTCCCCAGCCAAGTTCCCGGTCTAGTCCCCAATTTAATCCCCGGTCTAGTCCCCAATTTAATCCCCGGTCTAGTCCCCAGTCTAGTCCAGAATTTAATCCCCGGGCTAGTCCCCAATTTAATCCCCGGTCTAGTCCCCAATTTAATCCCCGGTCTAGTCCCCAGTCTAGTCCCCAATTTAATGCCCGGTCTAGTCCCCAGTCTAGTCCAGAATTTAATCCCCAGTCTAGTCCCCAATTTAATCCCCGGTCTAGTCCCCAATTTAATCCCCGGTCTAGTCCCCAGTCTAGTCCACAATTTAATTCTCGGGCTAGTCCCCAATTTAATCCCCGGTCTAGTCCCCCGTCTAGTCCAGAATTTAATCCCCGGTCTAGTCCCCCGTCTAGTCCAGAATTTAATCCCCGGTCTAGTCCCCCGTCTAGTCCAGAATTTAATCCCCGGTCTAGTCCCCCGTCTAGTCCAGAATTTAATCCCCGGTCTAGTCCCCGGTCTAGTCCCCCGTCTAGTCCCCTTAGGTCTAGTCCCCCTGGTTTGTTGCAATGGCAGACGAGAATCCACGACCAGTTCGCCGCAAAAGAAAGTCAGTTTATGAGGTCGCTGAAAGAAGAAGAGAAGGGGAAAAGGAGCGAAGCCAAATTAAGGTGATTCTCGGAGATTCCTTCCAGCGATGGCGCGCACTGAAGCAGACGAAGGGTCTAAAGACTGACGCGTTGGTCGATAAATTACTTCTGGACAGGAAACTTCTGCTGATCATTTGAAAACGTACAGTAAAGTTACAGCAGCAACAGCGATTCTGAACGAGCCCCGGCTGTAAACAAACAGGATTTCAGGAGTCAGGGATCTGTGGAGGAGGGGGTGGTGTTGCGCATGAGGAACATTTGAAAAAGGAAAAACAGTCACTGGATTTCTTGTTTCTTGGAAAATCCTCTTTACAAACTTTAAAGGCTTAAACCTGTGTTTGACTGCAGCGCAGAGGGGCAGAGCGTGAGAACCAGGTCCGGACCAGGGCTTAAACTGTTATGAAACCACAGCCCGGAATCTGACACTGAAAAATCAACACCTCTGAGAGTTCCTCTGAAAGAACGAAACACGAGGAGCCACTTTGTCCTGTGTCTGTTCAGAACAATAGAAGCACAGAGAGGCCCGGGGCTGTGGGGCAGGAGAGACACCAAATCTACATCAAATCTGACAACTTCTTAGAAATCCTGCACGGAATAATCTGGATAAAAGCCAGACAATAACATCACGATGGAGGAATTACAGTTCAAGTTCAGTTTTCACAATCGTAAACGCTGCAATTCTAAAACTAAGACTAAACTAAAACTTGATTTCGATACCAAGACACAGACTCGAGAATCAATACTAGTGCTGGTCCGATAACTTTTGGGTTTAGACCTGGTTCAGACCTAGTTTGTCCTTCCCTCACGTTCTGTCAGAGTGTGAAGAAAACCAAAAGTGAGGCCTGGAAAAAGACGCTCATCCTCGGAGCAGACGGATTATTCTGCAGAGTAAACAAAGTCTGAGTCCGTGCTGTTGTAGCCATTGTTATTTTACCACGTTGAGCGTTGGGAATACTCACACTCGACACACTCACACTCGGAAACCTGTGCCTGAACAATGGCGGTTTGGATTAGAACCACTGCTGCTCCACTGTGGCTCCCGGTGTTCCCGGCGGTCTCCCGTCCGAGGACTGACCAGGCGACGAGACAAAACACTAAAGACAAAATTAGAATCTAAACTAGATCCTCATTTTTCGCAGGTATCGATACTACAAAAGTCCCAGTGACAGAACAGAAATGAAGATTCAGAACAATCTGGAACTGATCAGAACAAGTGTAAGAGCACAGAGGCCAGTATACACCCATGGACCTGGTTCAGACCTGGTTCAGACTAGGGGTGTGCAAAATAATCGTCATGACAATGCATCGCGATACTAACTTTCACAATATACTGCATCAATTCTTGAAGCCAAAAATCGATTTTTATTAATTAATAATTTATTACTTAAAGGTCCAGTGTGTAGGATTCGTGGCGCATAGGTGGATAGTCGCTATTGCACTTCCTGTTTTAGCTACAGCAGACCTCGAGGGTCACCCGGACGCGCCGTAGCGGACAGCTCGCGTACCCGCGCGCGGGCACCCAGCCAACAACAACGGTATTAAAGGGATATGCCACCCCCAGATCAAATTTGGGCATCTCCCCACAGTCCAGAGACTAAAATAAGTGGTGGAAAGCGTTTTCCTGCTCACCCAGCCATTGTCCGAGTCTGTCGCCACTGACCGCCGCGGTATCTGCAGCTCCTCCGCCTTAGACTGGAATTTAACGGCGCCAGAGAAAGATTTCGGCCAAAAGGAATTAATTTGCTCGAATCACGCACCACGTTGTGCAACAGGGGAACTCCCTTCCCGGTGCGTAACAGGGATTCCCCTGGCAGCGTGCTGCGTGATTCGGCTTTATTCTTCCGCACTGGAAAATAGTTCCCACCCAAAATGACCAAGTCAAGCTCTCCGTGTTGATTTGCACATTTATTTGCACTCGATATGAATTCGCACTACACAGAAAGTAACTGGGAAACACATCGAGCAAATTAATTCCTTTTGGCCGAAATCTTTCTCTGGCGCCGTTAGACTCCAGTCTAAGGCGGAGGAGCTGCAGATACCGCGGCGGTCAGTGGCGACAGACTCGGACAATGGCTGGGTGAGCAGGAAAACGCTTTCCACCACTTATTTTTAGTCTCTGGACTGTGGGGAGATGATAGGTTTGATCTTAGTGTAGACCTGGTTTAGATCTGGTTTAGACCTAGTTTAGACCCGGTTCAGACCTGGTTCAGACCTGGTTTAGACCTGGTTCAGACCTGGTTTGATCTTAGTGTAGACCTGGTTTAGATCTGGTTTAGACCTGGTTCAGACCTGGTTTAGACCCGGTTTAGACCCGGGTTAGACCTAGTTTAGACCCAGTTCAGACCCGATTTAGACCCGGTTTAGACCCGGTTTAGACCCAGTTTAGACCCAGTTTAGACCCGGTTCAGACCCGGTTCAGACCCAGTTTAGACCCAGTTTAGACCTAGTTTAGACCTGGTTTAGACCTGGTTTAGACCTAGTTTAGACCTAGTTTAGACCCGGTTTAGACCCGGTTTAGACCCGGTTTAGACCCGGTTTAGACCCGGTTTAGGCCTAGTTTAGGCCTAGTTTAGACCTAGTTTAGACCTAGTTTAGACCCAGTTTAGACCCAGTTTAGACCCAGTTTAGACCCGGTTTAGACCCAGTTTAGACCCAGTTTAGACCTAGTTTAGACCTAGTTTAGACCTGGTTTAGACCTGGTTTAGACCTGGTTTAGACCTGGTTTAGACCTGGTTTAGACCTGGTTTAGACCTAGTTTAGACCTAGTTTAGACCTAGTTTAGACCTAGTTTAGACCTGGTTTAGACCTAGTTTAGACCTAGTTTAGACCTAGTTTAGACCTAGTTTAGACCTAGTTTAGACCTAGTTTAGACCTGGTTTAGACCTAGTTTAGACCTAGTTTAGACCTAGTTTAGACCTAGTTTAGACCTAGTTTAGACCCGGTTTAGACCTAGTTTAGACCCGGTTTAGACCCAGTTTAGACCCAGTTTAGACCCAGTTCAGACCCAGTTCAGACCCGGTTCAGACCCGGTTCAGACCCGGTTCAGACCCGGTTCAGACCCAGTTTAGACCCAGTTTAGACCTGGTTTAGACCTGGTTTAGACCTGGTTTAGACCTAGTTTAGACCTAGTTTAGACCTAGTTTAGACCCGGTTTAGACCCGGTTTAGACCCAGTTTAGACCCAGTTTAGACCTAGTTTAGACCTAGTTTAGACCTAGTTTAGACCTAGTTTAGACCTGGTTTAGACCTGGTTTAGACCTGGTTTAGACCTGGTTCAGACCCAGTTTAGACCTAGTTTAGACCTGGTTTAGACCTGGTTTAGACCTAGTTTAGACCTAGTTTAGACCTAGTTTAGACCTAGTTTAGACCCGGTTTAGACCCGGTTTAGACCTAGTTTAGACCCAGTTTAGACCTAGTTTAGACCTAGTTTAGACCTGGTTTAGACCTGGTTTAGACCTGGTTAAACCTGTCATTGTGGATTATATTGTTCAGTATCGAGTATTGAGTCTTTTCCGAATCGTATCATATGGAAGTATTGAAATTGGAGTATCGTGACTCGGATGTTTCCTTCAAACCCAGAGTCTCGTTGAGGCTTTCGCTCCGTTAAAAGAGAAGGAAGAAGGAGGGAGGAGGAGGGAGGAGTGCTGTGAATGGAGTGATTGTGTTTGAGGACGGAGGTGTGAAGCGTTTGATCTGCGGTGAGCCTCACGTTTCACTCCTCTCGTCTGAAACGCGCCCGTGTTTAAATTAATCGCCCCCTCGCACTGTTACTGATACTGGAGCTGCACCGGCATCGATCTGCGAGAGAGAGGAGGATCTGTGGGGAACGCCGGGAAACAGGAGAACACCGGCACTTAATAAACGAGGAGAGGAGGAGAGGAGGGAGGAGAGGAGGAGAGAGGAGGATCTGTGGGGAACGCCGGGAAACAGGAGAACACCGGCACTTAATAAACGAGGAGGAGGAGAGGAGGGAGGAGAGGAGGAGAGAGGAGGATCTGTGGGGAACGCCGGGAAACAGGGGAACACCGACACTTAATAAACGAGGAGGAGGAGAGGAGGGAGGAGAGGAGGGAGGAGAGGAGAGGAGGAGAGAGGAGAGGAGGAGAGAGGAGGATCTGTGGGGAACGCCGGGAAGCAGGAGAACACCGGCACTTAATAAACAAGGAGGAGGAGAGGAGGAAGGAGAGGAGGAGAGAGGAGGAGAGGAGAAGAGAGGAGAGAGGAGGATCTGTGGGGAACGCCGGGAAACAGGAGAACACCGGCACTTAATAAACGAGGAGGAGGAGAGGAGGGAGGAGAGAGGAGAGAGGAGCAGAGAGGAGGATCTGTGGGGAACGCCGGGAAACAGGAGAACACCGGCACTTAATAAACGAGGAGAGGAGGAGAGGAGGGAAGAGAGGAGGAGGGAGGAGAAGAGAGGAGAGAGGAGGAGAGGAGCAGAGAGGAGGATCTGTGGGGAACGCCGGGAAACAGGAAAACACCGGCACTTAATAAACGAGGAGAGGAGGGAGGAGAGGAGAGGAGGAGAGAGGAGAGAGGAGAGAGGAGAGGAGGAGAGAGGAGGATCTGTGGGGAGCGCCGGGAAACAGGAGAACAGCGGCACTTAATAAACGAGGAGAGGAGAGGAGGATCTGTGGGGAACGCAGAGAAACAGAACACCGGCACTTAATAAACAAGGAGGAGGAGAGGAGAGGAGGAGAGAGGAGGAGAGGAGGAGAGAGGAGAGGAGGATCTGTGGGGAACGCCGGGAAACAGGAGGACACAGGCACTTAATAAACGAGGAGGAGGAGAGGAGAGGAGGAGAGGAGAGGAGAGCGGAGGAGGAGGAGAGGAGGAGAGGGAGGATAGGAGGAAAGAAGGAGGAGAGGAGGAGAGGGAGAGGAAAGAGGAGAGGAGGAGAGGAGAGGAGGAGAGGAGAGAGGAAAGGAGGAGAGGAGGATCTGTGGGGAACGCCAGGAAACGAGAACAACAGCACTTAATAAACGAGAGAGGAGAGGAGGAGAGGAGGTGGAGAGGAGGGGAAAGAGAGGGAGAGTAAGACTGAAACAAAGAGAAAAAGGAAAGGGTGGAGGAGAGGGGAGGAGAAAGAAGGAGGGAGGAGGAGACGAGTGCATCACAGGGACACAGGTGGATGGGAGGGCATCTGACACATGACGTCAAATCTGCGACGTCCAACAGACGAACAGACGGAGACCGGAGGAAAACAGAAAACAAAACCGCCAAAACAGAGAGATAGGGAGGAGAGGAGGAGAGGAGGAGAGAGGGGGGACAGAAGGAGAAGAGGGGGGAAAAGGAGAGAGGGAGAGACAGAGGGGAGGAGAGAGAGGGGAAAAAGAGAAGAAAGGGAAAAAGAGACAGCTGAGGAGGACAGGGGAAGGGGGGCAGACGGAGGAGCGACACCAAAAACACCGATCGGCACAGAGACGCTCTCAGACTCAGACCGTCACTTTCACTTTTTTAGAGATCGGGATTTCTCACTCCTCAAATGCTTTATTAGGACTAAACCAGGACTAAAGCAGGACTACAGCAGGACTAAACCAGGACTAAACCAGGACTACAGCAGGACTAAACCAGGACTACAGCAGGACTAAACAAGGACTACAGCAGGACTAAACAAGGACTACAGCAGGACTAAACAAGGACTACAGCAGGACTAAACAAGGACTACAGCAGGACTAAACCAGGACTACAGCAGGACTAAACAAGGACTACAGCAGGACTAAACAAGGACTACAGCAGGACTAAACCAGGACTACAGCAGGACTAAACCAGGACTACAGCAGGACTAAACAAGGACTACAGCAGGACTAAACAAGGACTACAGCAGGACTAAACAAGGACTACAGCAGGACTAAACAAGGACTACAGCAGGACTAAACAAGGACTACAGCAGGGACTAAACCAGGACTAAACCAGGACTAAAGCAGGACTAAACCAGGACTACAGCAGGGACTAAACCAGGACTACAGCAGGACTAAACCAGGACTAAACCAGGACTAAAGCAGGACTACAGCAGGACTAAACCAGGACTAAACCAGGACTACAGCAGGACTAAACCAGGACTAAACCAGGACTACAGCAGGACTAAACCAGGACTAAACCAGGACTACAGCAGGACTAAACCAGGACTACAGCAGGACTAAACCAGGACTACAGCAGGACTAAACCAGGACTACAGCAGGACTAAACCAGGACTACAGCAGGACTAAACAAGGACTACAGCAGGACTAAACAAGGACTACAGCAGGACTAAACAAGGACTACAGCAGGGACTAAACCAGGACTAAACCAGGACTAAAGCAGGACTAAACCAGGACTACAGCAGGGACTAAACCAGGACTAAACCAGGACTAAACCAGGACTAAACCAGGACTAAAGCAGGACTAAACCAGGACTAAAGCAGGGACTAAACCAGGACTACAGCAGGACTAAACCAGGACTACAGCAGGGACTAAACCAGGACTACAGCAGGGACTAAACCAGGACTACAGCAGGACTAAACCAGGACTACAGCAGGACTAAACCAGGACTACAGCAGGGACTAAACCAGGACTACAGCAGGGACTAAACAAGGACTAAAGCAGGACTAAACCAGGACTAAACGGGTCTTTAAAACCAAATCCCAAACATAATCTCAGGACAATGAAGATTTGAGCGTCTTTCCCGTTGAAGTCGTGTTTACGTGAGCCTCGCGTGTTATTTTAAATCTCGCTCGTTAAACACAGGTGAGGCAAATATTTAGGGCGTCTCCGCGGCAACAAAGCCGTTTGAGCGTTTTAGTCTCTAAACATGTTCAAGACGATCAAACACGAGAAAACAAAAGCACTGGGACAAACCTGCACCTGTCAAACGCTGTTCTCCATGGAGATGTTCCTGCTTTGTCTGGAATGTCCCACAGTACGGCATTAAACCTTTAAATCTTCACGGAGACTGACCCAGACCAAGTTCCGGGTCAGATCTGTGGAGAGGCGACCCCGCTCACAGTCACAGTATTTGTTTTTTTTTTGGGTGTTTTGAGCTGTAAAACCAGCTGTACTTTAATAAATGTAAAGTAGTGCTTCATAATGCCGTACTGTGGAACTTTTCAGATCTTTTCTCCATGTTCTAATAGTTTCTTCTCACTGAATTCCGGAGGTTATGGTTCGAGTGAGTCACTTTTAGTCAAGGACTAAACCAGGATTAAACCAGGTCTAAACCAGGGACTAAACCAGGGACTAAACCAGGTCTAAAACCAGGTCTAAACCAGGGACTAAACCAGGTCTAAAACCAGGTCTAAACCAGGACTAAACCAGGACTAAATCAGGACCAAACCAGGTCTAAACCAGGACCAAACCAGGTCTAAACCAGGTCTAAACCAGGACTAAACCAGGACCAAACCAGGACCAAACCAGGACCAAACCAGGACCAAACCAGGACCAAACCAGGTCTAAACCAGGTCTAAGCCAGGTCTAAGCCAGGTCTAAACCAGGACCAAACCAGGACCAAACCAGGACCAAACCAGGACCAAACCAGGTCTAAACCAGGTCTAAGCCAGGTCTAAGCCAGGTCTAAGCCAGGTCTAAGCCAGGTCTAAACCAGGACCAAACCAGGACCAAACCAGGACCAAACCAGGTCTAAACCAGGTCTAAACCAGGTCTAAACCAGGTCTAAACCAGGTCTAAACCAGGTCTAAACCAGGTCTAAACCAGGTCTAAACCAGGCCTAAACCAGGCCTAAACCAGGCCTAAACCAGGTCTAATCCAGGCCTAAACCAGGCCTAAACCAGGTCCAAACCAGGCCTAAGCCAGGTCTAAGCCAGGTCTAAGCCAGGTCTAAACCAGGTCTAAACCAGGTCTAAACCAGGTCTAAACCAGGCCTAAACCAGGCCTAAACCAGGCCTAAACCAGGCCTAAACCAGGTCTAAACCAGGCCTAAACCAGGCCTAAACCAGGCCTAAACCAGGTCCAAACCAGGTCTAAACCAGGTCTAAGCCAGGTCTAAGCCAGGTCTAAGCCAGGTCTAAACCAGGTCTAAACCAGGTCTAAACCAGGACCAAACCAGGACCAAACCAGGACCAAACCAGGTCTAAACCAGGTCTAAACCAGGTCTAAACCAGGTCTAAACCAGGCCTAAACCAGGCCTAAACCAGGCCTAAACCAGGCCTAAACCAGGTCTAAACCAGGACTAAACCAGGACTAAACCAGGACTAAACCAGATTACACATTATTACTTTTGCGATTCGTGTTTCGATAATAAAACTCAATCCAGTTCACATTTCAAACCCGTCCAGAAGAACTGACCAAAACACTGAAACCTGAAACACCAGACTCACGTTTCAGAACTCGTTTGTGCAGAAGAAACTTTGGCAGAAGAGAAATTGCAGCATTTGCGATTTGCTAATTTCGCCCCAAACCCCGGGCCGTCACTTCCTGTCGCGTACCAATCAAACAGGAAGTTCCAAACCGCAAAAACAGAAGCGCCGTCAAAGAGAAAGGATCTCATTTACTTCCAATATTCCACTTATTAAATGATCAAATATTGACACTTTGGAGCTGAGGTCATCAACATTCTCTGTGGCCGTGATGCTAACTGGAGGCACTGCTCTGTCTGAAGACTTAATCAGGTTTATTTTAACACAATCTGGTTGTAAAGAGCTGAGTGCAACAGGTGAGACGATTTGAGGTGTGAAACAAGTCCCTCTCAAACACAGTCACAAGAGAGCATTAGCCAACAGGACTTAACCAGGACTTAACCAGGACTGGGACAAAAGCAGGACTACAGCAGGAACTACAGCAGGACTAAACCAGGACTACAGCAGAACTACGGCAGGACTAAAACAGAACTACAGCAGAACTACAGCAGGACTAAACCAGGAACTACAGCAGGACTAAACCAGGAACTACAGCAGGACTAAACCAGGAACTACAGCAGGACTACAGCAGGAACTACAGCAGGAACTACAGCAGGAACTACAGCAGGACTAAACCAGGAACTACAGCAGGACTACAGCAGGAACTACAGCAGGACTACAGCAGGAACTACAGCAGGACTACAGCAGGACTACAACAGGACTACAGCAGGACTACAGCAGAACTACGGCAGGACTAAACCAGAACTACAACAGGACTACAGCAGGACTACAGCAGGACTACAGCAGAACTACAGCAGAACTACGGCAGGACTAAACCAGGACTACAGCAGGACTAAACCAGGACTACAGCAGGACTAAACCAGGACTACAGCAGAACTACGGCAGGACTAAAACAGAACTACAGCAGAACTACAGCAGGACTAAACCAGGAACTACAGCAGGACTACAGCAGGACTAAACCAGGACTACAGCAGAACTAGAGCAGGACTAAACCAGGACTACAGCAGAACTACAGCAGAACTACAGCAGAACTTACAGCAGGAATTACAGCAGGACTACAACAGGACTACAGCAGAACTACAGCAGGAATTACAGCAGGACTACAACAGGACTAAACCAGGACTACAGCAGAACTAGAGCAGGACTAAACCAGGACTACAGCAGAACTACACCAGGACTAAACCAGGAACTACACCAGGACTACAGCAGGACTACAGCAGAACTACAGCAGAACTACGGCAGAACTACGGCAGAACTACGGCAGAACTACGGCAGAACTACGGCAGAACTACAGCAGAACTACGGCAGGACTAAAACAGAACTACAACAGGACTACAGCAGAACTACACCAGGACTAAACCAGGAACTACAGCAGGACTACAGCAGAACTACAGCAGGACTACAGCAGAACTACAGCAGGACTAAACCAGAACTACAACAGGACTAAACCAGGACTACAGCAGGACTAAACCAGGACGAAACCAGGACGAAACCAGGACTACAGCAGAACTACGGCAGGACTAAAACAGAACTACAGCAGAACTACAGCAGAACTACAGCAGAACTACAGCAGGACTACAACAGGACTACAACAGGACTAAACCAGGACTACAGCAGGACTAAACCAGGACTAAACCAGGACTAAACCAGGACTAAACCAGGACTAAACCAGGACTAAACAAGGACTAAACAAGGACTAAACCAGGACTAAACCAGGACTAAACCAGGACTAAACCAGGACTAAACCAGGACTCAAGCTCCAGGTGTGTTTTTGAGGAGGAACATTAGAACATGGATCAGATAGTGTAATATGGGCATTTAAAACAAAATTACATCAGTATTTTAAAATTTGAAGTAATAATTGTGCCCAGTTTTCCCTTTTTCAGCCGTTTTCTTAAAGTTTATAATGTCACACTCTGGCTGGACTCGAGCAGCAGACGTAATTCCACAACGGTTACCGAGCAACCATAATGTAAACATGGGCCAAAACACGTCATTTATTTTTATTTGTCCTATCAGAACTATTTAGAACTATTTTATCTGTTAAATGAAGGTTTAAAGTGTCAAAAAACCAAGGACTAAACCAAGGACTAAACCAGGACTAAACCAAGGACTAAACCTATTTAAAGTGTCAAAAAAAGTTGTTCCTTTTACGTATTTTGGTTTTCCGGTGATGACATAAGCAGAGGGATTCCACTTTCTGTGTTTTACAACTTTTGTTTTTTTTTACTTTTCTTCAAAAAGTGGCACTAAAAATGTGCATTGTGTAACTTTCCTGGTCCGTCAAATGCTTGAAACCTTTCCATCTCCATGGAGACCAAAGCAGACCAGGTTACAGGTCAGATCTGTGGAGAGGCGACCCCGCTCACAGTCAGAATGTTGGTTTTTCCTGGGGATTTTTGAGCTCTAAACCACCTGTAAGTGAATAAATGTAAAGCTGTTTAAAGTCAGACTGTGGAATATTCCAGGCAGAGCAATGACGTATCCATAGAAACAAGCAGGTGACGGACCCTCCAGCAGAAAAGTTGCACAGTGCAGCTTTATAGGGGTTGTTTTTGTGAATTTAGATGAGGTGATTTTGGATGAAAGCTTTTCTGTTTCTGTACAAAGAGTCGTTCAGGTGAGTGAAGCTCTGCCCCCGGGACAAACTCAGGTCCTCTCCTCCCTCTACCTCTCCCTCCATCTTCCTCCTTTTCTCTCTCTCCACCTCTCTCTCTCTGTCTCTCTCTCTCTGTCTCTCTCTCTCTCTCTCTTGTTCTCTATCTCTCTCTCTCTCTGTCTCTCCATCCATCTCTCTCTCTCAGGATTGAACCAGATCTAAGCCAAGGACTAAACCAAGGACTAAACCAAGGACTAAACCAAGGACTAAACCAAGGACTAAACCAAGGACTAAACCAAGGACTAAAACCAGGTCTAAACCCAGGTCTAAAACCAGGTCTAAACCCAGGACTAAACCCAGGACTAAAACCAGTACTAAAACCAGTACTAAAACCAGTACTAAAACCAGGACTAAAATCAGGTCTAAACCAGGTCTAAAATCAGGTCTAAAATCAGGTCTAAAATCAGGTCTAAAATCAGGTCTAAACCAGGACTAAACCAGGACTAAACCAGGACTAAACCAGGACTACACCCCCACTCTCAGACAGTTAAAAGCAAAAGGCCGGCAACTCGAAAGTCCAGTTTTATTGTAGAGCCTAAGTATTCACAAAGACTTGTACACACAGCACACCCTTCAATACAAAGACTGCATCTCCAAAACCAAATCTTCATATTACTCTAGTTTAATCAGTTCCAACGAAGGAAATTCCAAGACCCTTTTCTCACTCATGTCTAACATCACCAATCCTTCTGACTCTCTCCCATCACACCTCTATTCATCTGATTTCTGCAATATCCTGGCCTCACACTTCACCACAAAAATCCAATATATACACCAACAGCTTACTCCCTCCTCTGCTCTACCCATACCTGCCATTCCATTTCCTACATCTCATCATTTACCCTTCCTTCTGTCAAACAAATCTCCAAACTTATCAGTAAATCCAAAACCTCCTCATGTCAACTCGACCCACTCCCCACCGCCCTTGTCAAAGCCACACTTTCTTCTCTAATCACTAATATAATTCACGCTTCTCTCACTTCTGGTACTGTCCCCTCTCCTCTGAAAACTGCTGCTGTTACTCCAATCCTCAAAAAACCTGGTTCAGATCCCACTGACCTCAATCATTTCCGCCCCATCTCCAACCTTCCTTTCATCTGAAAAATTCTTGAAAAAACAGTTTCCTCCCAACTCCACGCTCATCTGTCTTCTAATAACCTGTATGAACATTTCCAATCTGGCTTCCGTCCCCTCCATAGCACTGAAACGGCCCTTCTCAGAATCACAAATGATCTTCTCCTTTCCGCTGACTCTGGTTTATTATCCATTCTCCTTCTGCTTGATCTCAGTTCGGCCTTCGACACCATTTCTCATTCCATCCTCCTCAATAGACTTTCTTCTCTCGGCATCTCTGGCACAGTCCTCACCTGGTTTTATTCCTATCCTTCTGACCGCACTCAGTTCATCCAACTAAAATCCTTCATGTCTCATTCTGCCTCCATCTCCACAGGTGTTCCCCAGGGCTCTGTCCTTGGTCCCCTCCTTTTCATCATCTATCTTCTCCCCCTCGGCCACATTTTACATGGATGACACCCAGCTCTACCTCTCCACCAAGCCAAACTCCACACTCCCACCATCAGCCCTTGTCACCTGCATCAATGAAGTCAAATCCTGGTTCACCTCCAACTTTCTCAAACTCAACAGCAATAAAACTGAACTTCTTCTTGTAGGCACCAAATCCACCCTAAGCAAAACCAATCATTTCTCCATTCACATCGACGGCTCCTCCATCTCTCCCTCCCCTCAGGTTAGGAGTCTGGGTGTCATCCTCGATAGCACCCTCTCCTTCACCGCTCACATAAACAACATCACCCACTCTGCCTACTTCCAATTCCGCAACATACATCGTCTCCGGCCCTCCCTTACTCCTCAGTCCACTGCCGTACTCGTACACAGCCTCATCACTTCCCGCCTGGATTATTGCAACTCTCTTCCGTTTGGTCTCCCGCAAAAAACTCTCCATAAACTTCAACTGGTTCAGAATTCAGCCGCTCGCATCATCACACATACACCCTCCATCAACCACATCACACCCATCCTACAACAGCTCCACTGGCTCCCCATCACACACCGCATTCAATACAAAATCCTGCTCCACATATTCAACCTCGCACCTCCATATCCTGCTGACCTCCTCCATATCTCCACACCTCCTCCTCTCTCTGCGCTCCTCCTCCTCCTCCTCCTCCTCCTCCTCCTCTCTCCAGCTCTCTGTCCCCTCTGCCCGTCTGGTCACTATGGGGAGCAGGGCGTTCAGCTCTGGAACTCTCTCCCTTCTGACCTCCGCAACACCGACACACTACCAAACTTCAAAACCAAACTCAAAACTCATCTGTTCAGACCTTTTCACTCCAACCATAACTGCACTGTCCTTTTAAATATTTTTACTTCAAATGTTTAAATGTTTAACTGTTTGTTTTCAGCTGTTTGTATTTTTACTGTTGCTTTTAACTGCCTATAATGTATATTACACTTGTTGTAAGGCAACCTTGAGTGTCCAGAAAGGCACCTAATAAATAAAATGTATTATTATTATTATTATTATTAAACCAGGACTAAACCAGGTATAAACCTGGACTAAACCCAGACTAAACCAGGACTGAACCCGGACTAAACCCGGACTAAACCCGGACTAAACGAGGACTGAGACCAGAACTCAACCCTCACTTAACCGCATAATGAACAGGTTTAATTTAGGCCTAAACCTGGACTTCGACCGGGACAAAATCCCAAATATTGGAAAACTATTGAATCCAAGAGCTCGTTTCAGCCCTGCTTTTCTGCTCCTCTCCTGTTCTCCTGCAGAACCCTGTGTCCGACGCCAGCGTCCCAGCAGGTCCAGGTGGTCTGAGCACTGAGGGATTCTCTTTACTGTGAAATCAGGATTTACAAACAACAAATCACTAGAATCATCACCAGAACAAACATACAACAAAGCAGCGTGTTATACTTTTTTTTTTTTTTTTATAAATTATATGGATTTTTTATATCCCAAAACATGGGGAACACAGAGCGGCAGAACGTGGCGCCGCAGGACATTGTTTGAGAGGGGGACTGTTTTGAACGTGGCGCCGCAGGACGTTTGAGAGGGGGACTGTTTTGAACGTGACGCCGCAGGACATTGAGAGGGGGACTGTTTTGAAGGTGGCGCCGCAGGACGTTGTTTGAGAGGGGGACTGTTTTGAACGTGGCGCCGCAGGACATTGTTTGAGAGGGGGACTGTTTTGAACGTGGCGCCGCAGGACATTGTTTGAGAGGGGGACTGTTTTGAACGTGGCGCCGCAGGACGTTGTTTGAGAGGGGGACTGTTTTGAAGGTGGCGCCGCAGGACGTTGTTTGAGAGGGAGGAACTTATATAAAAGAGGAGCCGTGTCAGTCGTGTGGAGAAACTTCTAGGGATGCACCGATGTGAAAATTTTAGCTGATACCGATATCCGATATTAATGTCACTGATATTAGCCGATACCGATATTTATTTTTAATTCTGAGATAACATTTTATACAGACTGAAAATCATGCTAAATTAATTTTTGAATGTCAAAACGTGTTTTGACTCCTGATTTTTTTATTTTTTTTCCCCCAATTTCATTTTTATTTATTTTTTTATAGTGTAACATTGTGTTCTGCGTCCTGATTGGCTAAGGGACCTTTGGCGATTGATATTATAGATGGGGGACGCGGGAGAGGGACCGGGACCAAACAGGAACTAAACCAGGACCAGACCGGGACTAGACCAGGACTCAATGCGGACTAAACCAGGTCTAGACCAGGTTTAAACCTGGACTGGACCAGGACTAAACCTGGACTAAACCAGGACTAGACCAGGTCGGCGGCACGGTGGCTGAGTGGTTAGCGCTCATGCTTCACAGCAAGAAGGTTCTGGGTTCGATCCCCGGGTCGCCCAGGCCTTTCTGTGTGGAGTTTGCATGTTCTCCCCGTGTCTGGGTGGGTTTCCTCCGGGCACTCCGGTTTCCCCCATCAACCCAAAACATGCACCAGGTCCAGCTGAGGTCCTGACCAAACCGAAGCAAGAAGATCATGGAGATGGTCCCCGGGCGCAGTCATGTGCTGCTCACTGCTCCTAATAACAGGATGGGTTAAATGCAGAGAAGAATTTCTCCAGTGTGAGATCAATAAAGTCACTTCTTCTTATAAACCACCGTGTGCGGCTCTTTTTGGACTGTGTGCCACATGCGCAAACGCAAGAGCTGCACGCCGTGGTTTAATCCTGGTCTCGTGCTCTAAGCCCCGGGTGGGGCGCCGGTCATGCTGCGCTATCACAGATTTGAGCCCCCCCCATTAATACATTTTGTTGAAAATCTACGAAAGTTTGAGTGTTTAAACGAGAGAGAAATGTGAGAAAACGTTAATTCGAGGGATTACTGTACTGACAAATATCGATCGTTAATATCGGCCCACTTTTACACATCGGTCCAATACCGATATGTTAAAATTTGGCAATGTGACGCGGGGTCTATTCTACTGTAATTATGATGGCGTAGTCAGAAGGATGTTTTGATTATTTAATTAAGGAAGTTCCCAAAAGAAGAAAGTTTGAAGAGTGCTATACACAAGACAGTGAAACAAAAAAAAGATATTTACAATATACACACACAACCGCAGAGATCTGCTCCATAAATCATAAGCTCTGCTGTTACCTTCTCTGTACAGCTCCAGGTTCAGACTGGCTGTGGGAGAGTGGCCCCCTTTTATCCACCAAGGCTCCTCCCCCCAATTAACACAAAAATACTGGGTTTTCCCCATTAAAACCCATTTAACAATAATAACAAAAATATAGAAAATACATGGGAGTACAGTGTGTAACATGGCCATGTCCCTGCACCTGTATCAGCACCGGTAATAATAACATTGATCAATTCCTTATATTTCTCATGATGTCACTGTGACGTCAGATGCCAATGTCCCGCGCATGACGAAAGAAAACGGAAGTGCGATCAGCGCTCGGTTTGGCAGTGAGCGTTGTGAATGGGAGATGGATACTGATTTGGAGTTTGGTGGAAAACAAAGTTATGGACGTGAAGGATTCAACAGCGAACTTGTGTGCACCCAAGACTACTGCGGTGGTGGACAGGTTACGACGGTCTCGACTTACGCCGTTTCGCGGTTATGAACGCGTCCCCATAAATTTTATATATATATATATATATATATATATATATATATATATATATATATATATATATATATATATATATATATATATATTAGGGCTGGGAATATTAACGCGTTAATCGTGATTAGATTAATGTAAGTTATGATCGCGAACAATTTTTTAATCGCGATCAGAGTTTGCCAGCATTTTCCGCAATTCTATCATCCATATGCAGCTCATTTGGTTGTATTAATTAAACTCATTGTCGGTTAAACGCGCTATTTTGAGTTTGCTCGTATTTTGTTCCTTCTACGCATCCGTAGGCAGCTCGAGCGGGCTTCAATCATTTATTTACAATTTCTCAAAGTAAGCACTATTACTGGTTCATTGTTACTTTTTCCTTTCTCTGCACTTTTTTGAAATTAAAAAAATTGTGAGAAATACTTTGCATTGTGAGTTTAACTTTAGATTCGAACGGTCTTACTGCAAGATATCAATTTTAAACATGCAAAATAAATCACGATTAATCGCGATTAACTATGAAATTTCTGAGATTAGTTGCGATCAAGAAAATTAATCGTTTGACATCCCTAATATATATATATATATATATATATATATATATATATATATTAGGGATGTCAACAATTAATCGATTAACGGTTAATTGTCGATTAAGACGTTGGTCGATCAAAATGCATTAATTGTAATTAACCGCTAACCGCGGACACGTGGACCCGCGCGGTCATCAAACAAGGCAACCGCGCTGCGCCAAGCTCGACTCACAGCCGACCGCAGGCGCCAACGCCACTGCTCAGCAGCCCGCGCGGACACCGGGGCTGCTGAGCACGAGATTGAACCCGGAATGCGTGCCGCTGCTGCTGGTTTCGCCGCGCCCCGAGCCCCGAGCGCCCGGCCTGCGGCTCGGAGCGCGGTGCGTGGCGAAACCAGCAGCAGCACATGGTGGTTTAATCCTGGTCTAGTCCAGGTCTAGACCCGGTCGAGTCCCGGTCCAGTCCAGGTCCAGTCCAGGTTCAGACCTGGTCCAGTCCACGTTCAGTCCTGGTCTAGTCTCTTAGCCAATCAGGACAGAACACAATGTTACACTATAAAAAAAAAAATTGGATAGAGCGAGGGATTACTGTATTTTGTTATTCAGCATCAATACATTTGTCTGCTTTTTACTAAGGAATAATTAATTGAGAAATATACAATATAATAATACTATGATATATTTATGACTCAGTGTTGTGTTACTATAGCTTATATTCTTAAAGACCCTATTGAAACACTCAAATTCAGGTGAAAAACGCCGCTTATCAGTTAATCGTTAATCGATCGATAAGGTCAATCAACTATCAGTTAATGAATTAACCGATAATTTGCATCCCTAATATATATATATATATATATATATATATATATATATATATATACGCGTCATTCCGTCTTACGCGGTTTAGCGTGGTAAGCGACGTAAACAAACGTGAACGGCGCGCGGCGGAAGAATACGCTCTGCGGTGATCTAAATATGCGATGTGGTAGCAGTTAGAGCCCATAAAAGATTTTTTTAAAGACATTTAAAAGCTGCACTGTGTAACTTTTCGGTTGGGGGTCCGTCACCTGCTCGTTTCTATGGATACGTCATCACACTGCCTGAAATGTTCCACAGTATGGCTTTAAACAGCTTTACTTTACAGGTATTCAATTCCAGGTGGTTTTAAAGCTCAAAAATACCTCAAAAAACAGACATTCTGAGTCAGAATGATTTATTGATCCCTGAGGGGGTCTGAACCAGGACTAAAACAATATACATATTAAACCAGGTCTACATTAGGTCCTAACCAGGCCTAAACCAGAACTAAACCAGGATTAAACAAGAACCAAACCAGGACTGAATCCAAACTAAAAAGCCTACATATTCAATCAGTACCAAACCAGGGCTAAATAAGGTCTAAACCAGGTCTAAACCAGGACTGAATCAGAACTAAACCAGGTCTACACCAGGTCTAAACCAAGACTGAATCAAAAACAGACATTCTGCGTGGCCTCTCCACAGATCTGGCCTGTAACATGGTCTGGTTTGGTCTCCGTGACGACAGAAAGTGTAAAACATTCCGGTGTTTTTAGCCGGCGTCACGTTTCCTCGGTCGTAACGGAGCGGTGACTAAAGCTCCGGCTCACGTTTTTACACAATCAGTTTTTCCAACTTCACTTGAACTCAACACGCCACTTAACCCCGAGATAGTCATCACCGCCGACCGCAGCCCGAAAAGAGCCGCTCACATGGAAACTACGACGGCTGCCCTATCTCGCAATGGCCCCAACATGGACCAGAGTCTGACAAGAGAAAATGTTCAACAGAAGTCATGAAATACAAAATACAGATCAAAATAATTCTTAAAATGTTGTTTCCTCCTCAAAAATCAGACCTGGAGTTGTGTTTGTCTACATCTCCAAAGCTCCAAACGCTCTGTTCCACCGCGTGATGTCATCAAGTGCTAGTTTTCATGTTCCTTTTGAACTCTTATCTGGTTTAAAGCAAAGTCAAAACAAACTTAAAACTGTCCTCTTTTTGTGTTGGGTTAGTCCTGGTTTAGTCACTTCAACCACTAAACCAGGACTAATCCAGGACTGAAACCAGGATTAAAACCAGGACTAAAGCAGGACTAAATCCAGGACTGAAACCAGGACTGAAACCAGGACTGAAACCAGGACTGAAACCAGGACTGAAACCAGGACTAAACCAGGACTGAAACCAAGATTAAAACCAGGACTGAAACCAGGACTGAAACCAGGACTGAAACCAGGACTGAAACCAGGACTGAAACCAGGACTGAAACCAGGACTAAACCAGGACTGAAACCAAGATTAAAACCAGGACTGAAACCAGGACTGAAACCAGGACTGAAACCAGGACTAAATCCAGGACTAAAAGCAGGACTAAAAGCAGGACTAAAAGCAGGACTAAAAGCAGGACTAAAACCAGGACTAAAAGCAGGACTAAAACCAGGACTAAAAGCAGGACTAAAACCAGGACTAAAAGCAGGACTAAAAGCAGGACTAAAAGCAGGACTAAAAGCAGGACTAAAAGCAGGACTAAAAGCAGGACTAAAACCAGGACTAAAACCAGGAATAAAACCAGGAATAAAACCAGGAATAAACTTGGTCTAAACTAGGACTAAAACTAAACCATAACTTCAACTACATATTAAACAGGTATAATTTAGTTCCAAACCAGGACTAAATCGGCTCTACACCAGGACTAAATCCAGAACTGACCCAAGATTGAATCCTAATTTAACTACATATTAAAACAAGTTTAATTTGGGTCCAATAAAATTGATTGAAAACAGTTCTCAACCAAGACTCCAGCTCTGAAACCAGCTCTGAAACCAGATCTGAAACCAGGTCTGAAACCAGGTCTGAAACCAGGTCTGAAACCAGAACTGAAACCAGAACTGAACAATGACTGAATCCTATCTTAACTACATATTAAACCAGGTCTAATTTAGGTCCAAACCAGGACTAAATCAGGTCTGAACAGGGACTAAACCAGGACTGAACCAGGACCAGTGTGTGTACATTATGTTCTTAACCCTGGTTTAGTGACGCCAACTTCAACCTTTCACCTCAGTAATGATTATGTTTAGACCTTTAGTCATCAGTGTAAGACTGGTTCATTTAGTGAAACAGGACTAAACAAGGACTAAACCAGGACTAAACCAGGACTAAACTAAGGACTAAACAAGGACTAAACAAGGACTAAACAAGGACTAAACAAGGACTAAACAAAGGACTAAACAAGGACTAAACAAGGACTAAACAAGGACTAAACAAGGACAAAACTAAGGACTAAACCAGGACAAAACTAAGGACTAAACCAGGACAAAACTAAGGACTAAACCAGGACAAAACTAAGGACTAAACCAGGACTAAACCAGGACTGAACCAGGACTAAACCAGGACTAAACCAGGACTAAACCAGGACTAAACCAAGGACTAAACCAAGGACTAAACCAGGACAAAACTAAGGACTAAACCAGGACAAAACCAGGAAAAAAACAGGAAAAAACCAGGAAAAAACTAAGGACTAAACCAGGACAAAACCAGGACTAAACCAGGACTAAACCAGGACTAAACAAGGACAAAACCAAGGACAAAACCAGGACAAAACTAAGGACTAAACCAGGACAAAACTAAGGACTAAACCAGGACTAAACCAGGACTGAACCAGGACTAAACCAGGACTAAACCAGGACTAAACCAGGACTAAACCAGGACTAAACCAAGGACTAAACCAGGACAAAACTAAGGACTAAACCAGGACAAAACCAGGAAAAAACTAAGGACTAAACCAGGACAAAACCAGGACAAAACCAGGACTAAACCAGGACTAAACCAGGACTAAACCAGGACTAAACCAGGACTAAACCAGGACTAAACAAGGACAAAACCAAGGACAAAACCAGGACAAAACTAAGGACTAAACCAGGACAAAACCAAGGACAAAACCAGGACAAAACTAAGGACTAAACCAGGACTAAGCAAGGACTAAACCAGGACAAAACTAAGGAGTAAACCAGGACAAAACTAAGGACTAAACCAGGACAAAACCAGGACAAAACTAAGGACTAAACCAGGACAAAACCAAGACAAAACCAGGACTAAACCAGGACAAAACTAAGGACTAAACCAGGACTAAACCAGGACAAAACCAGGACAAAACCAGGACAAAACCAGGACAAAACCAAGGACTAAAATCAGGTCTGAACCGGAATCAATTGAAAATTCCTTTTATTGATCCCTGAGGGCACATTCTTAGACCAGGTCTGAACCAGAACTAAACCCAGACTAATCTCCGTATTCAACTAGTACCAAACCAGGTCTAACTTAGGTCAAAACCAGGACTAAACCAAGGCTAAAACCAGGAGTCAGAATGATTTATTGATCCCTGGGGGGGGATTCTTGAACCAGGTCTGAACCAGGACTAAAACAATATACATATTAAACCAGGTCTACATTAGGTCCTAACCAGGCCTAAACCAGAACTAAACCAGGACTAAACAAGAACCAAACCAGGACTGAATCCAAACTAAAAAGCCTACATATTCAATCAGTACCAAACCAGGGCTAAATGAGGTCTGAATCAGGGCTAAATAAGGTCTAAACCAGGTCTAAAGCAAGACTGAATCTGAACTAAACCAGGACTAAAACCAGGTCTATACGGAGACAAAACAAGACTAAAACCAGGACTAAAACCGGGACTAAACCAAGACTAAACTACAGACTCAACCATCACCAAACCAGGTCTAAATGAGGTCCTGACAGGGTCTAAACCAGGACTAAAATCAGGTCTAAACTGGGTCTAAACTGAGACTAAACAAGACTAAAACCAAGACTTAATTCAGAATGACTTTATTGCTCCCTGAGGGGGCATTCTTGAACCAGGTTTGAACCGGGACTAAAACAAGACTAAACCGGGACTAAACTACATATTCAACCAGTACCAAACCAGGTCCAAATGAGGTCCTAACTGGGTCTAAACCAGGTCTAAACCTGGTCTAAACCAGGTCTACACCTGGTCTAAACGAAGAATGAATCAGAACTAAACGAGGACTAAATCCATGTCTAAAACCAGGTCTAAACTAGATTTAAACTGAGACTAAAACAAGACTAAACCGGGACTAAACTACACATTCACCCAGTACCAAACCGGGTCTAAACCAGGTCTAAACGAAGACTGAATCAGAACTAAACCAGGACTAAAACAAGGTCTAAAACCAGGACTAAACTAGGTCTAAACTGAGACTAAACAAAACTAAAACCAGGACTAAAACCGGGACTAAACCAAGACTAAACTACAGACTCAACCAGTACCAAACCAGGTCTAAATGTGGTCCTAACAGGACTAAACCAGGTCTAAACCAGGTCTAAACGAAGACTGAATCAGAACTAAACCAGGTCTAAACCAGGTCTAAACCAGGTCTAAAACACCCCACATTAGTTTAGTCATTTTGCTTACCCCATGTTCTGCTTTTGTTTCGCAGCATATGGACACTTCTGAAGGCCTAATATTGAGTAAACACCCTGGTTTATAATCTTGTCAAAAGTCCTTGAGATAGACCAGTTTTAGTCCTGGTTTAGTTCTCGGTCTGGTGTGAAACAGTCGTATTTATGGTCAGTAAAATCCTAATAAAGCGCTGGTTTAGTCATAAAACCCACTAGTTTTTTTCTGTCACGTTTACCCCTCGCTTTGTAAAGAACATGTATTAATATTTCACGTAAGATTTCGCTTTTATTCCATGTATAAATGTTGTAAAATGGCGTTTTAAGATGCACAAAGTCCCTTCCTTCTCGCTAATGTGGAGGTACCCAAATGCGTCAATACGAAAGGAGCAGACGTACCCCCAAAATGTGCAGAAAATGGCCTTAATGTGGGTTTAAATCAATGTTTATCCCACTGTGCCACTTTAGCTAATTACAACAGACGTCTAGCACCCACACATGCGCTTATGTAATCTCAATTTAGCTGAAAAATCCATAAAAAAACGAAGAAAAACAGCGGGGGAAGGGGACCCAAAAGGACATTTTCTCGGTTACGTACCTATTCTTGCGGATACGTGCCATTAAAATCTCTTATCTCGTTCGAAAAAAGCTCCAGAGAATCCAGCGGGGTAATGCAGACGGTGTGGCCGCCTTCCTCGCTCACTCCGCGGGCATTGTGAGGAGCGTGTGGCCGCTGCTCGGAGCTCCGGAGCGGATCTGAGGCGCTCTGCTCCACGGCTCCACGGCTCCGCTGCGACGGGCCCCGGACCCGCGCCTCTGATTGGTCCGGACGCCAGCGGGAGGGCGGGGTCAGGGCTGTGATTGGTCCAGACGCCAGAGGGAGGGCGGGGTCAGGGCTGTGATTGGTCCGTCAGCGGGGGAAGGCGGGACTAGTGCGTTTAAAAGCGCAGTGACCTCAGAAGGACGCACGGCT
The DNA here is from genome assembly GCA_036785185.1 of Paratrypauchen microcephalus. Classification (NCBI taxonomy): domain Eukaryota; kingdom Metazoa; phylum Chordata; class Actinopteri; order Gobiiformes; family Gobiidae; genus Paratrypauchen; species Paratrypauchen microcephalus. The sequence goes on from JAVJIX010000326.1 coordinate 145,222, forward strand.
CCAGGCGCGTTCTGGTTTAATTAGCTCTATTGGTTGATTTTGGGACTAATTAAAGGATTCGTCGGATACTAACGGGATTTTTGAAGCGTAAATAACTTTAAATAACTAAACCGAGACTAAACTAAGACTAAACCAGGTCTAAACCAGGTCTAAACCAGGTCTAAACCAGGTCTCGAGGCAAAAGTTAACTAATAAGACTCAAACATCAGGCTCAGAATAAAACAGAACCAAGTCTCACTCAACCAGGACTAAACCAGGACTAAACTAGGTCTAAACTAGGTCTAAATCAGGACTAAACCAAGACTAAATCAGGACAAAACTAGGACTAAACCAGGACTAACCTAGGTCTAAACTAAGACTAAACCAGGACTAAACCAAGACTAAATCAGGACAAAACTAGGACTAAACCAGGACTAAACTAGGTCTAAACTAAGACTAAATCAGAACTAAACCAAGACTAAACCAGGACTAAACCAGGTCTAAATAGGACTAAACCAGGACTAAACCAAGACTAAACTAGGTCTAAAAAGACTAAACCAGGTCTAAATCAGGACTAAACTAAGACTAAACCAGGACTAAACTAGGTCTAAACCAGGACTAAACAGCATAGTGAGAGTCTCAGGTGGAGTTTGTTGTAACTCTCAGATCTCAGATGTTTTGGTTTCTGGTTCAGATCTCTGTGATTCCTGAGACGATCCACATGAAACAAAAACTGACACAAAGTTCAGTTCAGTTCTTCTCTGTCAGGAGAAAGAAACTAAAGGTTTAGTCCTGGTTTAGTCCTGGTTTAATCCTGGTTCAGTCCTGGTTCAGTCCTGGTTTAGTCCTGGTTTAGTCCTGGTTTAATCCTGGTTTAGTCCTGGTTCAGTCCTGGTTCAGTCCTGGTTCAGTCCTGGTTTAGTCCTGGTTCAGTCCTGGTTCAGTCCTGGTTTAGTCCTGGTTCAGTCCTGGTTCAGTCCTGGTTCAGTCCTGGTTTAGTCCTGGTTTAGTCCTGGTTCAGTCCTGATTCAGTCCTGTTTTAGTCCTGTTTTAGTCCTGGTTTAGTCCTGGTTCAGTCCTGTTTTAGTTCTGTTTTAGTCCTGGTTTAGTCCTGGTTCAGTCCTGTTTTAGTCCTGTTTTAGTCCTGTTTTAGTCCTTGTTTAGTCCTGGTTTAGTCCTGGTTTAGTCCTGGTTCAGTCCTGTTTTAGTCCTGTTTTAGTCCTGGTTTAGTCCTGGTTCAGTCCTGTTTTAGTCCTGTTTTAGTCCTGGTTTAGTCCTGGTTCAGTCCTGGTTTAGTCCTGGTTCAGTCCTGGTTTAGTCCTGGTTCAGTCCTGGTTCAGTCCTGTTTTAGTCCTGGTTTAGTCCTGGTTCAGTCCTGGTTTAGTCCTGGTTTAGTTCTGGTTTAGTCCTGGTTTAGTCCTGGTTTAGTCCTGGTTTAGTCCTGGTTTTGTTCTGGTTTAGTCCTGGTTCAGTCCTGGTTTAGTCCTGTTTTAGTCCTGTTTTAGTTCTGGTTTAGTCCTGGTTTAGTCCAGGTTCAGTCCTGGTTCAGTCCTGGTTTAGTCCCGGTTTAGTCCTGGTTCAGTCCTGGTTTAGTCCTGTTTTAGTCCTGGTTTAGTTCTGGTTTAGTCCTGGTTTAGTCCTGGTTCAGTCCTGGTTCAGTCCTGGTTTAGTCCTGTTTTAGTCCTGGTTTAGTCCTGGTTTAGTCCTGTTTTAGTCCTGTTTTAGTTCTGGTTTAGTCCTGGTTTAGTCCTGGTTCAGTCCTGGTTCAGTCCTGGTTCAGTCCTGGTTTAGTCCCGGTTTAGTCCTGGTTTAGTCCTGGTTTAGTCCTGTTTTAGTCCTGGTTTAGTCCTGGTTCAGTCCTGTTTTAGTTCTGTTTTAGTCCTGGTTTAGTCCTGGTTCAGTCCTGTTTTAGTCCTGTTTTAGTCCTGTTTTAGTCCTGTTTTAGTCCTGGTTTAGTCCTGGTTCAGTCCTGGTTCAGTCCTGGTTTAGTCCTGTTTTAGTCCTGGTTTAGTCCTGGTTTAGTCCTGTTTTAGTCCTGTTTTAGTTCTGGTTTAGTCCTGGTTTAGTCCTGGTTCAGTCCTGGTTCAGTCCTGGTTCAGTCCTGGTTTAGTCCCGGTTTAGTCCCGGTTTAGTCCTGGTTTAGTCCTGGTTTAGTTCTGGTTTAGTCCTGGTTTAGTCCTGGTTCAGTCCTGGTTCAGTCCTGGTTCAGTCCTGGTTTAGTCCCGGTTTAGTCCTGGTTTAGTTCTGGTTTAATCCTGGTTTAGTCCTGGTTTAGTTCTGGTTTAGTCCTGGTTTAGTTCTGGTTTAATCCTGGTTTAGTCCTGGTTTAGTTCTGGTTTAGTCCTGGTTTAGTTCTGGTTTAATCCTGGTTTAGTCCTGGTTTAGTTCTGGTTTAGTCCTGGTTCACAAAGTCGAGTCGTTCTTCAGCCCCAAACTCATGAGTTTGGGGTCGTGACTTTAAACCTGAAGATCGACGTGACGAGTTTGTGGAGCTGATCCCAAAGAACGACGAGGAGAAACATCTGAGGAGCAGAACTTTGGAGATTTGTTTCTAAAATAACAATAATTTTGTTTTGTTTTATGATGGAACAGACCTGAGAGGACGAGGGAACAAACAGAGGTCAGGAAATATCTGATATCAGATCTTTACATTCACCATATGTTCTACAGGAGCTCCTCTAATGTGTCCTGGACCAGAGAGAGAGAGAGAGGAGGGAGGGAGAGAGGGAGAGAGGAGGGAGAGAGGGAGAGAGAGAGGAGAGAGGGAGAGGAGAGAGAGAGAGAGAGAGAGAGAGAGAGAGGGGGGAGGGAGAGAGGGAGGAGGGAGAGAGGGGAGAGAGAGAGAGGGGGGATGAGAGGGGGAGGGAGGAAAGAGGAGAGAGAGAGAGGGAGAGACAGGAGGGAGAGAGAGGGGTGAGAGAGACAGAGAGAGGGATGAGAGAGAAAGAGAAGGACAAAAGATGAGAGAGAAAGGGGAAGAGAGAGAGACAGAGAGAGGAGAGGGATGAGAGAGGGAGGAAGGGGATGAGAGAGAGAGAGGAGAGAGAGGAGAGGGGGATGAGAGAGAAAGAGGGAGACAGGGAGGGTAAGTGTTCTACTGTGACATCAGAGAGAGGAGAGAAGGGATAAGAGAGAGAAAGGGGTGGAGGAGAGGGGGAAGAGAGATGAGAGAAAGAAGGAGGATAAGTGTTCTACTGTCACTGCAGAGAGAGGAGAGAGGGATGAGATGGAGAGAAGAGAAGGGATAAGAGAGAGAGAAAGAGGAGAGGGGGAAGGGATGGAGAGAAAAAGATGGATATAAGAGAGAGAATGGGAGTGAGGGGAGAGGAGAGGAGAGAGAGGGGTGAGATGGAGGGGAAAGGGGGACAAGAGAAAGAGGGATGAGAGAGGGGGATGAGAGAGAGAGCGAGAGAGTGAGAGGAGAGAGAGAGAGAGAGAGGGATGAGATGGAGGGGGAAGAGACAAGAGCGAGATAGAGAGTGGGTAGAAGAGGAGAGAGGGATGAAATGGGGTTAAAGAAGAGGGATAAAAGAGAGGAAGAGATAGAGAGGGTGAGTAATATGTCACATCAGAGAGAGGAGAGAGGGATGACATGGAGAGGTAAAGAGGGATAAGAGAGAGAGAGAGAGTGAGGGAGGATAAGGGGAGTCAGCACTTTCCCATATTCTCTATAGGAGCTCCTGTTACTAATGTGTCCTGTACTGCCACATCAGAGAGAGAGGGATGAGATGGAGGGGAAAAGAGGAGTAAGAGAGAGGGAGGGGTACAGGAGAGAGAGAGAGAGAGAGAGAGAGAGGTAGGAGAAAGGGATGAAATTGGGGTTAAAAAGAGGAATGGGAGAGAGAACGAGAGGGGTACTAATATGTCACCGTGTCACATCAGAGAGAGGAGAGAGGGAAGAGACGGAGAGAAGAAAGAGGGATACAAGAGAGAAAGGGTGCAGGAGAGAGGGGAGAGGGGGATGAGATGGAAGGAAAAAAGATAAGTGAGAGAGGGGGAGGTGAGAGAGAGAGAGAATGACGGAGGGGAAAGGCACTTACAATATGTTTCTATAGGAGCTCCTGTTACTAATGTGTCCTGTACTGCCACAACAGAGAGAGAGAGGGATGAGATGGAGGGGAAAAGAGGAGTACACCCCCCTCACCATCAGCGGGGCTGCTGTGGAGAGAGTAAGCAGCACCATATCTTTGAGGGCCTCTCCTGGTCAAAGAACACTGCATCACTGGGCAGTAAAGCCCAACAGCGACTCTACTTCCTCCACAAGCTGAAGAGAGCCAGAGCCCCAGCTCCATCATGAGCACCTTCTACAGAGGCACCATAGGTCACATCCTCACCAGCTGCATCACTGTGTGGTATGGCACCTGCACCGTGTCCGGCACCCGGAAAAAGCTACACCAAGTAGTGAGAGCAGCTGAGAGAATCGTGGGTGTGTCTCTCTCCCCTCCCTGCAGGACATCTACCGCACCCGCCTCACCCGCCTCACCCTCTGGGTGATCCCACCCACCCATCCAACTGCCTCTTCAGTCTGCTGCCATCAGGAAGGAGACTGAGGAGCCTCAGGGCCAAGACCAGCAGACTGAAAGACAGCTTCATCCACCAAGCTGTCAGGATGCTCAACTCTCTCCCAATCACACTGCTGCTTAAATCACACTGACACTGCTGCTTAAAGGACACTGACACTGCTGCTTAAATGGCACTGCTGCTTAAATGACACTGACACGGCTGCTTAAATGACACTGACACTGCTGCTTAAAGGACACTGACACTGCTGCTTAACTGAAACTGCTGCTTAAATGAAACTGACACTGCTGCTTAAAGGACACTGACACTGCTGCTTAAAGGACACTGACACGGCAAATGACACTAGCACTGTTGCTTAAATGACACTGACACTGCTGCTTAAAGGACACTGACACTGCAGCTTAAATGACACTGACACTGCTGCTTAAAGGACACTGACACTGCTGCTTAAATGACACTGGCACTGCTGCTTAAATTACACTGTCACTGCTGCTTAAAGGACACTGACACTGCTGCTTAAATGACACCATTTGAGCTTTATTACTCTACACATCAAGCTGGGCCGCACGATGGTGGCACTGATCAGTTGCTCCTGCAATACGAAATTCAGGCCCTGTCTACACGGCAAAGTGAATCCGATAAAGTTTTTTATCGTTTTGGTCTCACGTCCACATGGCACCAGCGTTCTGGGTACCCCAAAATGATATTTTTTGGGAACAGGTTCCAGAGTGAAAAACTCTGGCAACGTTACTGTTGCGGAGTCGTCTGGACGAGTACAACGGATTTGTTTACGCCTACGTCACAACCATATGGCCAGAACAAATAGCAGTCACATTCATTCGTAACAAGACAGCGACCATGGCGGACACCAGAGGAGCAGGAGTAGCAGTGGTGCAGTCACTGCTAAGTTTACTTGCGTTATTGAAAGAAAATGTACTGCAGTTATACTAGGCGAGCAGCAGAGACGCTTACAGCACAACATGCGCCAGATTCTTTTAAAACCCGCCACGGCGTGTTACCAGACGTGCCAAAAGAAGCACATAGAGGCGTGGGATGTGTATTGCGCCGTTTTCAGCAAGCGTTCCATTGCCATGTGTACGTGATATTTTACTGATCCGTTCCCAGTGTGGACGTGATATTTTTTTTATCCGGTAATAAAAAATCCTGCGTTGTGTTGCCGTGTGGATGTAGCCTCAGTTCAGCAGCATTACCACCTGTGAAGTACTCTACTTACAACTCATTTAATCCTGTACCTTTGTATTTTATTACATATTTTTTATTATATTGTTTACTTTTTCCCTTGTATTTTTATTGTTATTAGTATTTCTGACTATCTCAGCGAGTCAACGGTTCTTCTGATCCTAAACATTTCATTTCATTGTTGACCTTGTGTAGATCCTGAATATGGCAAATAAACAATCTGGAACCTTGAAAATTGTGTGTTTTACTTATTTGTATTATACACAAGACTTTTGTACTTTTACTACGGGTATATGTGATGTTTTAGTCAAGGTAGTAGTAGTAGCAGTAGTAGTAGTAGTACCAGTAGTAGTAGTAGTAGTAGCAGTAGTAGTAGTAGTAGCAGTAGTAGTAGTAGTAGCAGTAGTAGTAGTAGTAGCAGTAGTAGTAGTGGTTGTTGTTGTTGTACTTTTACTATGGGTATATGTGACGTTTTAGTCATGGTAGTAGTAGTAGTACTAGTAGTCGTAGTAGTAGCAGTCGTAGTAGTAGCAGCAGTAGTAGTAGTAGTAGTAGTAGTAGTAGTAGTAGTAGTAGCAGTAGTAGTAGTAGTAGTAGCAGTAGTAGTAGTAGTGGTAGTAGTAGTGGTAGTAGTAGTTGTACTTTTGCTATGGGTATATCAATCAATCAATCAATCAAACATTTATAAGGCGCTTTTCATACAAAATTGTAGCACAAAGCGCCTTACAGTGGTCAAGGATTAGAAGATTGACCTTTATTGATCTCGCACAGGAGAAGTTGTTTCTATATTTGACCCGGGGACCATCCCCATGATCTTGTTTTGTTATTTATGCTTTGGTCAGGCCCTAAGCTGGAGGATTTTACCTATGGCGCATGTTTAGGTTGGTGGGGGAAACCGGAGTACCCGGAGGAAACCCACCCAAACACGGGGAGAACATGCAGTCTCCACACAGAAAGGCCCGGGCAACCCGAACCTTCTTGCTGTGAAGCATGAGTGCTAGCCACTCAGCCACCGTGCCGCCAGGAAAAAAAAAACAAAACAAAACACAGGAACAGCAGCAACAGCAGCAACAACAGCATCAACAACAACAGCAACAACAGCAGCAACAGCAGCAACAACGGCAACAACGACAGAACAACAGCAACAACAGCAGCAGCAGCAACAACAGCAGCAACAGCAGCAGCAACAGGAACAGCAGCAAGAACAACGACAACAGGAACATCAGCAACAACAACAGCAGCAACAACAGCAGCAACAACGACAGAAACAACAGCAACAACAACAGCAGCAACAACAACATCAACAACAGCAGCAGCAACAACAACAACAGCAGCAACAACAACAGCAACAACAAGAACAACAGCAACAACAGCAACAGGAACAGCAACAGCAGCAGCAACAGGAACAGCAGCAACAACGGCAATAGCAACAACAGCAACAGGAACAACAGCAGCAACAACAACAGTAACAACAGCAGCAACAACAGCAGCAACAACAGCAGCAACAACAGCAGCAACAACAGCAGCAACAACAGCAGCAACAACAGCAGCAACAACGACAGAAACAACAGAAACAACAGCAACAACAGCAGCAGCAGCAACAACAATAGCAGCAACAACAGCAACACCAACATTAACAGCAACAACGGCAACAACAGCAACAACGACAGCAACAACGACAGCAACAACAACAACGGCAACAACAGCAACAGCAACAGCACAAAAGCAACAACAGCAACAACAACAGGAACAGCAACAACAACAGAACCACAGCGACAGCAAAACAATAACAGCAATAACAGGAACAACAAGAACAACAACAACAGCAACAACAAAAGCAACGAAAGCAACAGCTACAACAAAAGCAACAACAAAAGCAACAACAACAGCAACAACAAAACAACAACAGGAACAACAGGAACAGCAACAACAGCAGCAGCAACAACAGGAACAGCAACAACAAACAAAAGAACAAATAAAGACAAGCAAACAGACGACCGAAGTCAGTCAAAGGCCAAGCTAAACAGGTGAGTCTTGAGCCCACTCTTAAAAACATGAACGTTCTCTGCAGCCCTGAGGTCCTCTGGCAGTTCCATAGACGAGGGCCGTAGTACTGAAAAGACGCCTCTCCGTGAGTGTGTGTCCTGACTTTGGGAATGACCAGGAGCTGCCGGAGGAGCGCAGGGTCCAAGAAGGTATGTGATGTTTTAGTCATGGTAGTAGTAGTAGCAGTAGTAGTAGTAGTAGTAGTAGTATCAGTAGTAGTAGTAGTAGTAGCAGTAGCAGTAGTAGCAGTAGTAGTAGTAGTAGCAGTAGTATCAGTAGTAGTAGTAGTAGTAGTAGTAGTAGTAGTAGTAGTAGTAGTAGTAGTAGTAGTAGCAGTAGTAGCAGTAGTAGTAGTAGTAGCAGTAGTATCAGTAGTAGTAGTAGTAGTAGTAGTAGTAGTAGTAGTAGTAGTAGTAGTAGTAGTAGCAGTAGTAGTAGTAGTAGTAGTAGTAGCAGTAGCAGTAGTAGCAGTAGCAGTAGTAGTAGTAGTGGTAGTAGTAGTTGTACTTTTACTACAGGTATATGTGATGTTTTAGTCATGTGTTTATCGTCTTGTTTATCACATGTTTTATGTTCTCTGGGGTCTAGGGGGCGCTGTGTGTGTGTGCAAACTGTACATATGTTTTTTTACAATAAAGATGAACTTGAACTTTTAAGAGAAAGAGAGAGGGATAAGATGGAGAGAAAGAGAGGAGTAAGAGTGAGGGAGAATGAGGGGAAGAGGAGAGAGGGAGAGGTGAGAGAGGGATGAAATGGAGTTAAAAAAGAGGGATACGAGAGAGGAAGAGAGAGAGGAGAGAGGAGTGAGGGATGATATGAGGGGGAGAGGGGAGAGGGGGTGAGATAGAGGGGAAAAGAGAGGAATAAAACAGACAAAAAGAGAAAGAGGAAGGGTAAGTGTTTTACTGTCATATCAGAGGGAGGAGAGAAAGAGAGGATGAAAAAGACAAGAAAAGAGAGGGAGAGAGAGAGAGAAGGGGTAAGAGATAGATTTCTTGTAAATGTGTAAGAAAGAGGAGAAGAAAAGATAGGGAAGGAGGGAAAAGGAGGTATGTCAGCACTTTGGGCCATAGAGAGAGAGGAAAGAGGGATGAAAGAGAGAGAGAAGAGAGAATGAGAAAGGGAGAATAAAAGAGAGGACTGAGAGGAGGAGAGAGGAGGTGGAGGAGAGACAAAATAAAGTCAATCTAAAAAGAAGAGAGAAGAGAGGGAGAGGAGAGAGGGAGGCTGAGCACAGAAGAGAGAGAGAGAGAGGGATGGAGAGAGAGGGAAGGTCAGATGTCAGCACTTAAACCCTCGTGTGAGAGGAGGAAGGGAAAGATGGAGAGATGGAAAGAGATAGAGAGAGCTTAGAGAGAGAGGAAAGGGTGAGGGAAAAGAGAGAGAGAGAGGAAAGGGTGAGGGAAAAAGAGAGAGAGAGAGAGAGAGAGAGAGAGAGAGAGAGAGGAAAGGGGGAGGAAAAAAGAGAGAGAGAGAGAGAGAGAGAGAGAGAGAGAGGAAAGGTGAGGGAAAAAAAGAGAGAGAGGAAAGGGTGAGGGAAAAGAGAGAGCGAGGAAAGGGTGAGGGATAAAAAGAGAGAGAGAGAGAGAGAGGAAAGGTGAGGGAAAAAGAGAGAGAGAGGAAAGGGTGAGGGAAAAAAGAGAGAGAGAGGAAAGGGTGAGGAAAAAAAGAGAGAGAGAGGAAAGGGTGAGGAAAAAGAGAGAGAGAGAGAGGAAAGGGTGAGGAAAAAGAGAGAGAGAGAGGAAAGGGTGAGGAAAAAGAGAGAGAGAGGAAAGGGTGAGGAAAAAGAGAGAGAGAGAGGAAAGGGTGAGGAAAAAGAGAGAGAGAGAGGAAAGGGTGAGGAAAAAGAGAGAGAGAGAGAGAGGAAAGGGTGAGGAAAAAAGAGAGAGAGGGAGAGAGGAAAGGTGAGGAAAAAGAGAGAGAGGAGAGGAGAAGGGGTGGGGAAAAGAGAGAGAGAGAGAGAGAGGAAAGGGTGAGGAAGGAGGGAGAGAGAGAGAGAGAGAGGAAAGGTGAGGAAAGAGAGAGAGGAAAGGGTGAGTAAAAAGAGAGAGAGAGAGGAAAGGGTGAGGAAAAAGAGAGAGAGGAAAGGGTGAGGAAAAATAGAGAGAGAGAGGAAAGGATGAGGAAAGAGAGAGAGAGAGGAAAGGGTGAGGAAAAAGAGAGGAAAGGGTGAGGGGAAAAAAGAGAGAGAGGAGAGAGGAAAGGGTGAGGAAAGAGAGAGAGGAGAGGAGGAGAAGACTGGTGCTCTGATTGGTCCAAACGCTCCACGCCGCGCTCGTTACAGACGTCACACGGGTGGGCGGAGCTTCATTTAGAACATTCAAATATCTGATGTTCTGGACGGCTTTTCAGTTTGTTGCCATGGTGACAGCGCAGCAAACAAGTTTTAACGAGCCGCTCCTGGTTGTTTAAAGTTTTTACATATTTCTGCTCTGCCGCCATCGCCGTGACGTCACCGTAGCAACGCGTAAACACATCGTCCACGGCTCTGAGGAGAACGGAGGGACAAACTTCACTTAAAACACAGAAATAATGAACGTTCGAGGCGTTTACGGACGGTGGAGAAGACACATTTCAGTTTGTCGCCGTGGTAACAGTAAACAACCCTGAGTCTCTTGCTAGTTTTGCTATTTATTTTTTATTTTTTATTTATTATTTTACTTTTTTATTATTTTATTTTATTATTTTTTTATTTTATTACTTTGCTTTTTTATTATTTTATTTTACTATTTTTTATTTTATTATTTTGCTTTTTTATTATTTTATTTTATTATTTTTTATTTTATTATTTAACTTTTTTATTATTTTATTTTACAATTTTTTATTTATTATCTTGCTTTTTTTGTTATTTTATTTTATTAGTTTTTGTTTATTATTTGGCTCTTTTAATATTTTTTATTTATTATTTGGCTTTTTATTATTTTTATTTATTATTTTTTATTTTTTATTTTGCTGTTTATGTATTTTAAAATTCATAATCATTATTTCTATTTTTCCTCTTTGTTTTTATATTGTGATGTTTGAGTCCAAATCCCTGGTCCGTTTGGATCAATAAAGTTTGTTAAAAGTCTGAGATGATCAAAAAGACAAATGAAAAATACATTTGCTGATAAACAAACTGCCGCGACATCAGGTTTAAAATCTGGAGAATATTCTGGAACATTTCCTTCTTGCGTCTGAAACCAGAGACTCCTGAAACCGGATACTATTTTGAATTTTTAATCTTTTATTGATCCGAATGGGACGACACGGCTGCGATCCCGCTGTTTACACGTCTGCCGTGCGAAATCTGCTTCTCCGTGTCTCGTTATGTTGATTAAGGATCAATTAGAGCACTACAGTTTCCCACAGTCTGTAAACACACCACAGTGAAACGCAACACCTCCACCTGCAACTGGTGCTGGATTCACTGACAGGAAGACCGCAGGCACCAACACCTCCAGCACCAACACCTCCAGCACCAGCACCACCATCACCTCCAGCACCATCACCTCAAGCACCATCACCTCCACCACCATCACCTCCAGCACCATCACCTCCAGCACCATCACCTCCAGCACCAACACCTCCAGCACCAACACCTCCAGCACCATCACCTCCAGCACCAACACCTCCAGCACCAACACCTCCAGCACCAACACCTCCAGCACCATCACCTCCAGCACCAACACCAACACCTCCAGCACCATCACCTCCAGCACCAACACCTCCAGCACCATCACCTCCACCACCATCACCTCCAGCACCATCACCTCCAGCACCATCACCTCCAGCACCAACACCTCCAGCACCAACACCTCCAGCACCATCACCTCCAGCACCACCATCACCTCCAGCACCAACACCTCCAGCACCAACACCTCCAGCACCATCACCTCCAGCACCAACACCAACACCTCCAGCACCATCACCTCCAGCACCAACACCTCCAGCACCAACACCTCCAGCACCATCACCTCCAGCACCAACACCTCCAGCACCATCACCTCCAGCACCAACACCTCCAGCACCATCACCTCCAGCACCATCACCTCCAGCACCACCATCACCTCCAGCACCAACACCTCCAGCACCAACACCTCCAGCACCAACACCTCCAGCACCATCACTTCCAGCACCAACACCAACACCTCCAGCACCAACACCTCCAGCACCAACATCAACACCTCCAGCACCAACACCTCCAGCACCAACACCAACACCTCCAGCACCAACACCTCCAGCACCATCACCTCCAGCACCATCACCTCCAGCACCAACACCTCCAGCACCACCATCACCTCCAGCACCAACACCTCCAGGACCATCACCTCCAGCACCAACACCTCCAGCACCACCATCACCTCCAGCACCAACACCTCCAGGACCATCACCTCCAGCACCAACACCTCCAGCACCAACACCTCCAGCACCATCACCTCCAGCACCAACACCTCCAGGACCATCACCTCCAGCACCAACACCTCCAGCACCACCATCACCTCCAGCACCAACACCTCCAGGACCATCACCTCCAGCACCAACACCTCCAGCACCAACACCTCCAGCACCATCACCTCCAGCACCAACACCTCCAGCACCAACACCTCCAGCACCAACACCTCCAGCACCAACACCTCCAGCACCAACACCTCCAGCACCAACACCATCACCTCCAGCACCAACACCTCCAGCACCATCACCTACAGCACCAACACCTCCAGCACCAACACCTCCAGCACCAACACCATCACCTCCAGCACCAACACCTCCAGCACCATCACCTACAGCATCATCACCTCCAGCACCAACACCTCCAGCACCAACACCTCCAGCACCAACACCTGCAGCACCAACACCATCACCTCCAGCACCAACACCTCCAGCACCAACACCTCCAGCACCAACACCTCCAGCACCAACACCTCCAGCACCAACACCTCCAGCACCAACACCTCCAGCACCAACACCATCACCTCCAGCACCAACACCTCCAGCACCATCACCTACAGCATCATCACCTCCAGCACCAACACCTCCAGCACCAACACCTCCAGCACCAACACCTCCAGCACCAACACCATCACCTCCAGCACCAACACCTCCAGCACCATCACCTCCAGCACCAACACCTCCAGCACCACCATCACCTCCAGCACCATCACACTGAACACGGGGTCCCCCAAGGATGTGTGCTGAGCCCCCTCCTCTTCACTCTGCTGACCCACGACTGCACACCGTCACACAGCTCCAACCTCTTCATCGAGTTTGCAGTTGATACGACAGCTTCATCCACCAAGCTGTCAGGATGCTGAACTCTCTCCCAATCACACTGCTGCTTAAATGACACATTTGAGCTTTATTCTGCTCCACATTGTGTTTTACTTATTTGTATTTTACACAAGCCTTTTGTACTTTTACTACGGGTATATGTGATGTTTTAGTCACGTGTTTATTGTCTTGTTTATCACATGTTTTATGTTCACTGGGGCCTAGGGGGCGCTGTGTGTGTGACCTGTACATATGTTTTTTTACAATAAAGCTGAACTTGAACTTTGAACTACACGAGCCTAAAGAGATCTGAGCTTCTGTTAGTGTGACGGAGCGTTCAACGACCACAGGGCAGGTGAGGTTGAAATCGGGTCTAAACCAGGACTAAACCAGGACTAAACCAGGACTAAACCAGGACTAAACCAGGTCTAAACCAGGACTAAACCAGGACTAAACAGCACAGGTGAGAGTCTCAGGTGGAGTTTGTTGTAACTCTCAGATCTCAGATGTTTTGGTTTCTGGTTCAGATCTCTGTGATTCCTGAGACGATCCACATGAAACAAAAACTGACACAAAGTTCAGTTTAGTTCTTCTCTGTCAGGAGAAAGAACCTAAAGGTTTAGTCCTGGTTTAGACCTGGTTTAGACTGGTTTAATCTTAGTTTAGACCTGGTCTTCTCTGTCAGGAGAAATAAACTAAAGTCAGAGTTGCTTCAGAAAGTGGAGCCGTTATTCAGCCCCAAAGACGAGAGAGTTTCAGCTGGAAGGTGTGTGGAGTTTAAAAACACACTGGAGCACTTCCTGTATTACCACATGACATCACGAGGTGGAACAGAGTGTTCAGTTTGAGAGAAGAGCTCAGACCTTTGCTCCATCTGAGAGCGTGACCTCATGAACAGAAGAACGCAGAAGTTCAGGTTCAGGAGGTACAATGGGACGGGAAATCAGAACTCCCGAGGGCCTGAACGCAGCGCATGGGAAAAGAGGAGGAAGAGGAGAGGAAGAGGAGAGGAAGAAGAGGAGAGGAGGAAGAGGAGAGGAGGAAGAGGAGAGGAAGAAGAGGAGAGGAGGAAGAGGAGAGGAGGAAGAGGAGAGGAAGAAGAGGAGAGGAAGAAGAGGAGAGGAGGAAGAGGAGAGGAGGAAGAGGAGAGGAAGAAGAGGAGAGGAAGAGGAAACGAGTCTTTAACAATAACAGGCTCCTGTGAGGTCAGAGGTCACAAACACGACTCATTTAAAGTGTGAAGAGTTTTTATGATTCCCTAAAACCAGAACTAAACCAGAACTAAACCAGAACTAAACCAGGACTAAACCAGGACTAAACCAGGACTAAACCAGAACTAAACCAGGACTAAACCAGGTCTAAACCAGGACTAAACCAGGTCTAAACCAGAACTAAACCAGAACTAAACCAGAACTAAACCAGGACTAAACCAGGTCTAAACCAGGACTAAACCAGAACTAAACCAGAACTAAACCAGAACTAAACCAGAACTAAACCAGAACTAAACCAGGACTAAACCAGGTCTAAACCAGGACTAAACCAGGTCTAAACCAGAACTAAACCAGAACTAAACCAGAACTAAACCAGGACTAAACCAGGTCTAAACCAGGACTAAACCAGAACTAAACCAGAACTAAACCAGGACTAAACCAGGTCTAAACCAGGACTAAACCAGGTCTAAACCAGGACTAAACCAGAACTAAACCAGAACTAAACCAGAACTAAACCAGAACTAATCCAGGACTAAACCAGGACTAAACCAGGTCTAAACCAGGACTAAACCAGGACTAAACCAGGACTAAACCAGGTCTAAACCAGGTCTAAACCAGAACTAAACCAGGACTAAACCAGGACTAAACCAGGTCTAAGCCAGGTCTAAACCAGGACTAAACCAGGACTAAACCAGAACTAAACCAGGTCTAAACCAGGTCTAAACCAGAACTAAACCAGGACTAAACCAGGACTAAATCAGAATTAAACCAGGACTAAACCAGGACTAAACCAGGTCTAAACCAGGTCTAAACCAGGTCTAAACCAGGTCTAAACCAGGACTAAACCAGGTCTAAACCAGGACTAAACCAGGACTAAACCAGGTCTAAACCAGGTCTAAACCAGAACTAAACCAGGACTAAACCAGGACTAAACCAGGTCTAAACCAGGTCTAAACCAGAACTAAACCAGGACTAAACCAGGACTAAACCAGGTCTAAACCAGGTCTAAACCAGGTCTAAACCAGGACTAAACCAGGACTAAACCAGGTCTAAACCAGGTCTAAACCAGAACTAAACCAGGACTAAACCAGGACTAAATCAGAATTAAACCAGGACTAAACCAGGACTAAACCAGGTCTAAACCAGGTCTAAACCAGGTCTAAACCAGGTCTAAACCAGGACTAAACCAGGTCTAAACCAGGACTAAACCAGGACTAAACCAGGTCTAAACCAGGACTAAACCAGAACTAAACCAGAACTAAACCAGGACTAAACCAGGACTAAACCAGGTCTAAACCAAGACTAAACCAGGACTAAACCAGGTCTAAACCAGGACTAAACCAGAACTAAACCAGAACTAAACCAGGACTAAACCAGGACTAAACCAGGACTAAACCAGGTCTAAACCAGGTCTAAACCAGAACTAAACCAGGTCTAAACCAGGACTAAACCAGGTCTAAGCCAGGTCTAAACCAGGACTAAACCAGGACTAAACCAGAACTAAACCAGGTCTAAACCAGGTCTAAACCAGAACTAAACCAGGACTAAACCAGGACTAAATCAGAATTAAACCAGGACTAAACCAGGACTAAACCAGGTCTAAACCAGGTCTAAACCAGGTCTAAACCAGGTCTAAACCAGGACTAAACCAGGTCTAAACCAGGACTAAACCAGGACTAAACCAGGTCTAAACCAGGTCTAAACCAGAACTAAACCAGGACTAAACCAGGACTAAATCAGAATTAAACCAGGACTAAACCAGGACTAAACCAGAACTAAACCAGAACTAAACCAGAACTAAACCAGGTCTAAACCAGGTCTAAACCAGAACTAAACCAGAACTAAACCAGGTCTAAACCAGGTCTAAACCAGAACTAAACCAGGACTAAACCAGGACTAAATCAGAATTAAACCAGGACTAAACCAGGTCTAAACCAGGACTAAACCAGGACTAAACCAGAACTAAACCAGGACTAAACCAGGACTAAATCAGAATTAAACCAGGACTAAACCAGGACTAAACCAGAACTAAACCAGGTCTAAACCAGGTCTAAACCAGAACTAAACCAGGATTAAACCAGGACTAAATCAGAATTAAACCAGGACTAAACCAGGACTAAACCAGGTCTAAACCAGGTCTAAACCAGGTCTAAACCAGGACTAAACCAGGTCTAAACCAGGACTAAACCAGGACTAAACCATAACTAAACCAGGTCTAAACCAGGTCTAAACCAGAACTAAACCAGGACTAAACCAGGACTAAATCAGAATTAAACCAGGACTAAACCAGGACTAAACCAGGTCTAAACCAGGTCTAAACCAGGTCTAAACCAGGACTAAACCAGATCTAAACCAGGACTAAACCAGGACTAAACCAGAACTAAACCAGGACTAAACCAGGACTAAACCAGGACTAAATCAGAATTAAACCAGGACTAAATCAGGACTAAACCAGGACTAAACCAGGTCTAAACCAGGACTAAACCAGGTCTAAACCAGGACTAAACCAGATCTAAACCAGGTCTAAACCAGGTCTAAACCAGGTCTAAACCAGAACTAAACCAGAACTCTCACCTTACCCATCTCCCACCCCCCACCCCCCATATTGGCATAACCTGTATTCCATAAAAGACATATCACTCTAGACACTTTAAAAAACTGCTGCTAAGGACGACCGTTGCACTGTTGCACATTTACATTTACTACTGGATTTTACTCCTGTTGCACTGCTGTTTACTACTGTTATTGCACATTTACTACTGGAATTTTTAGTACTGTTGTTTACTCCTGTTGCACTAGAATTACTACTGTTGCACACTTATTTTTATTTATCTTAACTCCAATGCACATTCTACTGCACATGACCAATTCACTGCTGTATCTTCCACTGCACATTTTGATGCACACTGCACACTTTGGAAATCTGTATATAGTATAGGTTATTTGTTATTTATTATGTTGTTTTAAGATTTTAGACCGTAGACTTTAGTTTGAACTTAGATCTCTGTCTTAGATAGTTTTTGTTGTGTTTTGTCTTCATATTATATTTTGTACACTGTCTTTTTGCACTACTTGGCCAGAGAGAAACGAAATTTCGATTCACTGTATGTTGAACACATATGGCAGAATTGACAATAAAGCTGACTTTGAACTTTGAACTTTGACTAAACCAGGTCTAAACCAAATAACGATCTTAACCGTTGCGGCGCTTTATGTTCACGGGTTGTTCCTCGTCGCTGCTCTGTATCACTACGCCGTCGGCATCGCCATAGCAACGAGTAAACGAATGAGCAGCTGTCGGGACCGCCCGGTCTTCAGTCGTAGGGAGTATTATCTGCTGTGGTTCAGCTGTACAAAACAATTTAAATTAAAAAAAATGTTTTTACAGGAGGTTTAAACCCGACAAATGAAATAACAATCACAGAATCAGAGAAATCACAGAACGAGTGTTTGTGTCATTTTTCTCCTCCTGTCTTCACCTCCTCTTCCCTCTCTCCCTGTCCCACTTCTTCTCTCTCTCTCTCTCCCACTCTGTCTGTTTGTCTCTCTCTATCTCCTTCTCTCTTCTCTCTGTCTCTACCTCTTACTGTCCCACTTCTTCTCTTCCTCTTCCTTTTCTCCCTCTTTTCTCTCCCTCTTCCCTTCTCCCTCTCTCTTTCTCACTGTCTCTTTTTGTCTCTCTCTTTCTCTATCTCTCTCCTCTCTCTCTCCTCTTACCTTCTCCCTCTCTCTCTCCCTCTCTTGCCCTTCTCTCTCCCACTCTCTTTCTTTGTCTCTCTCTGTCCCTCCCTTCTCTCTCTCTCTTCCCCCCTCTCTTTCCGACTGTCTATTTCTCTCTCTCCTCTCTCTATCTCCTTCTCTCCCTCCCTTTTCTCTCTCCTTCTCTCCTCTCTCTGACTCCTCTTTCTTTCCTTTCTCCCTCCCTTTTCCCTCTCCCTCTTGCTCTCCCTCTCTTGCCCCTCTCTCTCTCTCTCTCCCAATCTCTCTCTTTGTCTCTTCCCCCTCTTCCCCCCTCCCTCTCTCTTTCTTTCTTTCTCTCTCCTTCTCCTCTCTCTGACTCCTCTCTCCTTCTCTCTCTCTCCCTCTCTCTTTGTCTCTACTTCTCTACCCCTCCTCCTCTCCCTCTCTCTCTCTTTCCCACTCTGTCTCTTTCTATCTCTCCTCTCTCTATCTCTTCTCTCTCTCCTTCTCTCCCTCCCTTTTCTCTCTCCCTCTCTCCTCTCTGACTCCTCTTTCTCTCCTCCTCTCCTCCTTCCTCTCTCTATCTCCTCCTCTCCTTCTGTCTCCTTCTCTATCTCCTTCTCTCCTTCTCTATCCCCTTCTCTATCTCCTTCTCTCCTTCCCTATCTCCTCATCTCCTCCTCTGTCTCCTTCTCTCCTCCTCTATCTCCTTTTCTACGTCTCTATGACCTCCTCTATCTCCTTCTCTCTTTCTCTATCCCCCTTCTCTCCTCCTCTATCTCCTTCTCTCCTTCTCTATCTCCTCCTCTTCCTCTCTTCCTCTTTGTCTCTCTGTCCCTTCCTTCTCTCTCTCCTCTCTCCCCCTCTCTCTCTTCTCTCAGTCTAATGTATCCCGTCTTTAATCGCTCTGGACATTTTATCCTGTTTCCTCCACTTTACCGAGTCCCAGAGGAGAACCGGACCAGGACTCTGCCTCGTGGACGAAATCCGAGACCAGGACCAGGACTCTAACCGGACCAACGGGAAACCTGAGACCCAAACAAGACCCGGTCCGGACCCAGAGACCCGCTGAGAGAGAGAGAAGGGGGGGGGGGGGTAGAGAGAAGAGAGAGGGGGGAGATAGAAGAAGAGAGAGAGAGAGACAAAGAGGACGAGAGAGGGAGAGAGAACGATTCTTTTTAAAACTGGAAATCAGATTCTGCAGCTCAGTTTGAGTCCTGACACAGGGAATTAACGGAGAAACCTCCAAAACTCAAAGGTCACGTCCACACCACAACGCTCCTGGAGGGTTTTTTATGCGGGCTGAAAAAAATTCACATCCACACACGTGTCGGATCAGTAAATATTCGCGTATAGACGAAAACAGAGCGCTGAGTGAAAACGATGTAATACATACGCCACACCGATATGTGGCGCTGTAAACAGGAAACAGCCAGAGCCACCGGAAACACAACACTACAAAGAGCGCATGGGCATAAAGTCTTTTCTCTTCTGCAAACAAACAAACACAAGATAATAATGATGGCGAACGCACGTACAAAAACCAACTCTCTCGTTTGGACCGACGACGAAGTGGAGTTACTTTGGATTACAAAACACGTCAGTATCAGCAGAACGTCGACTGGGAGTCCTGCTAAAGCAGATGACGACGGCATCGCGACGTCATCATTTTCCAAAAGCTGCGTTTTGCTCGTCCACACGACAACGCGACCCCCGGCGTTCTCAGATTTCTCCACTCTGGAACCTGGTTTCAAAAAACACCGTTTTCGCCCACCAAAACGCCGGTGCCGTGTGAACGAAAGACCAAAACGAATACAAACTTTAGTTTCCACCAAAAAATGTTGTCGTGTGGAGAAAAAAGACTCTACTTGGAAGAGGCAGATCGCGAGAAGATAACCAAACCTCTTGGCCAGGCCGGTAGGCGAAAGATGGTACACGGTGGTGGTTGGCACTCTGCTAATTGCGGGCACTAGTGCACTTCAGAGCCGCTCTACTAGCCCTCCAAACGTTACGGCAGCGTCGCAGATGAGACTGGACAGAAGGGGCCGCGACTTCTGTCTCCTGGGCAGGGAATAGAGGTGGTTGAAAACCCAAAGACACCATGAAAGGAGACATACCAGTAGCAGATGACACCAAGGAATTGTGGGCATACTCGACCCAAGGTAAATATGAGCTCCAAGTGGTGGGGTTACGGGCCGTGACGTAACGCAATGCAGACTCCAGGTCCTGGTTCGCTCTCTCAGCTTGCCCATTGGATTGAGGATGATAACCGGAAGAGAGGCTGACAGCAGTTCCCAGAGATGAACAAAAGGCCTTCCAAACCTGAGAGGAGAACTGTGGCCCTCTGATATGGGGAGAGCAGTTACAAAGCCCACAGCAATATGCGACCAAGGCCGGCTGGGGATCGGCAGAGGTTGGAGGAGACCAACTGGGGGCAGGTGACTGGATTTGCTGCGAGCACAAACAGAACAAGCAGAAACAAAGGCTCGGGTGTCGCGAGACATAGAGGGCCACCAAAATCTTTGTTTAAGGAATGCCAGAGTGCGATTAGCACCAGGATGAGAAGTTAACTTGGAGGCGCTTCCCCCCTGGAGGACTTGGGACCGTACAGTGTCAGGGACAAACAAACAATTAGGCGATCTGTTACCTGGGTCAGGTTGGGTTTGGTGGGCCTCCCGGACTAACTTCTCAATCTCCCAACCAACGGCTCCAAGGAGGAGATTAGGATTTGAGGGGTCTCTTAGCAGCTTCTTTGCCTTTCAATGGGTGATTGAATAGTTTTTTCATTTCATTTGAAAAGTCCAAGTAAGAACGAAAAATGTCTGAATGACTCTCCCATGCTGCTGTAGCCCACTGAGGTGCTTTACCAGATAATAAACTAATAACAAAAGCTATGCATGACTTCTCTGAAGCATAGGTGTGAGGCTGCTGGTCGAACACCAGGGAACACTGGAGGAGAAACCGACCACAGGAGCCCAGGTCACCAGAGTATCGCTCAGGAGTGGGAATGTGAGGTTCGCGTTGAGCCAGAATTGGTGGCGCTGGAGGTGGTGGAAAGGCCCCAGGCAGGTCAATGGATGGAGGAGAAGCAGCAGCAAACTGGGTGAAAGCAGGAGTGACATTAGCCAACACAGTCCCAATTTGGTTCATCTGAGCAGCAAACACTTGTTGATTTTCCACAATTTCCTTGAGTTGACTGTCATGTCTCCCCAGTAATTGTCCTTGATTTGAGACAGCCTGACACAAAAGGTTTGAGTCCCTTGGGTCCATTTGGCCAGATCGTTCTGATAGGGTTTTCAACAAAAGGAGGGACCCAAATAATAGACTCACGGCTTAGATGCAAAACATAACCAAGATTTATTGTCCAAAGATAAGTAGGAGGTTTGTAGGGGAAGAGCTGGCAGCCGGAATGCTGGAGTCAGAGTCAGGGGTTCTGGGAACAAAGAAAGAGGAAGTAAATAAAAGGATCGCTAGGCAAGAATCAAAGAGAAAAACTTCAGAGAGCAAAATCACCGTCTCGGAGACTGAACGATCTGGCAGAGTCTGGCTGGGGAGCTGGTCCTTTGAAGCAGCAGCTTGAGCCAGAGTGGACCTCAGTCTGCCGTACATCTCCACCTAAAAGGACCTCAGTCTGCCGTACACCTCCACCTAAAAGGACCTCAGTCTGCCGTACACCTCCACCTAAAAGGACCTCAGTCTGCCGTACATCTCCACCTAAAAGGACCTCAGTCTGCCGTACACCTCCACCTAAAAGGACCTCAGTCTGCCGTACATCTCCACCTAAAAGGATCTCAGTCTGCCGTACATCTCCACCTTAAAGCCACGGGCCACTCCTTTGAGGACAGTGAGGTACAGCTTAGTACCAAGGGAGTGTGCAGGGTAAGCCTGCAGGTCTGAGCTTGGCATATCAGGAGATACGGTCATGAAGCTCACATCAACACTACCTACAGGGTAAAACTACAATGTGTATGCAGACTTTTCACCTCTGTGCCTCTGCTTGTTAAACTGCTTGAGTGTGGCATACACTTTGTTGGCACTGTTCGTCCAGGGCGTGTGCCTCAGGTTAGCAGAAGAGAAGGAGCTGAAAAAACAAGGAAGAGGAAGCTTTGACTTCAGAGTGTCGGAAGAACACAACATCTGTGCGGTGAGGTGGTATGATCACCGCTCAGTCACACTTCTCTCCACTTTTGATGGCCCAAACCCAGTGGACAAGGTCGCACGGTGGAACAAATCCACCAAGTCCTTCACTGAAGTGAGAAGACCATCAACTGTGAAGATGTACAATAAATTCATGGGTGGGATCAACCTGCTGGATTCCTTCACAGCCAAGTACAAGTTGCACATGAGGTGCAGACGGTGGTACATGTACATGTTTTGGCACATCATCATCATTGCCGTGGTAAATGCTTGGCTGCAATACAAGCGCGACTGCAAGACCCTGCAGACCCCCTACTGCAGATCCCCTACTGCAGATCCCCTACTGCAGATCCCTGCAGATCCCCTACTGCAGATCCCCTACTGCAGATCCCCTACTGCAGATCCCCTACTGCAGATCCCCTACTGCAGATCCCCTACTGCAGATCCCCTACTGCAGACCCCCTACTGCAGATCCCCTACTGCAGATCCCCTACTGCAGATCCCCTACTGCAGATCCCCTACTGCAGATCCCCTACTGCAGATCCCCTACTGCAGATCCCCTACTGCAGATCCCCTACTGCAGCACATTTATTTTTATCTTTACTTTTAATGCACATTCTACTGCACATGACCATTTCACTGCTGCATCTTCCATTGCACATTTTTGATGCACACTGCACATTTTTGGACATCTGTAAATAGGTATTTATTTATTCTGTTGCACTGCTTTAGATTTTAGATTCTAGATTTTTGTCTTAGATAGTTTTTGTTTTGTTTCGTCTTTATATTGTATTCTGTACACTGTCTTTTTGCACTACTTGGCCAGAGAGAAACAAAAATTTCGATTCACTGTTGAACACATATGGCAGAATTGACAATAAAGCTTTGATCATTGATCTTTGATCATTGATCGTTTTGATCCCTGTGAAGGAAGTGCTGAACAGGAGAGGGTTCCAGGTACAGCTCTGCCTCTCTCATTCAAACTAACACCGTAAAGAGAGGTAGACCTTCAGTGGATGAGGAAAGATCACCACTATGTGCTAAAACGATAGTGTACAACACTCCCAAAGGACAGCACTGGACACTTTCCTCATAAAGATAAAAAGAGGCCGGTGCAGGTAAGAGCGGATACACATCCACCTCTTGAGTGTGATGTCCACTTGTGTGAGAGATGACAAAAATGGTAAATTATGGTCACATCTTTATATAGCGCTTTTCCACCTTCAAGGCACCCAAAGCGCTTTACAACAAGGAACCACTCACCCATTCACACACACATTCACACACCAGTGTACGCAGACACTGGGGGCGAGGAGGGTTAAGTGTCTTTCCCAAGGACACAACGGCAGCATTCATCTGTGGGAGCTGGAATCGTACCAACCAACCTGTGGGTCAAACGCTCTACCAACTGAGCTACTGCCGCCCAGATGGCAGATGACAAAAACTGCTTTCTTCAGTTTCATATTTGATGAGTGACATGATAAAGAGAAGAGTCTTGCAGCACATCATTAATGTTCTTGTTCATATACACGATTGTTGTTTTAAAGGTCCCATGGCATGAAATTTTCACTTTCTGAGGTTTTTGAACGTTAATGTGACCTCCCCCCCATGGTTAAAAGTTGTGAAATGTCTAAACTGAGCATTTGCGATCCTTTTCTGCGTTACAAAAAAATCGGAGCTCAAACGGGCGATTTTGAACAAGGAAACTTATTAACGTCAGATCGAAAAAAGAAATGCAAATGCAGTTCCACCGCCGTCTGTCTGAACTCAGCGTCTCTGTAAATCACGCCCAGAGAGTTTGGACTGTGAATGCGCTAGGCAATGCGAAATGCGTTTTTTTATTTGCCTGGAGGCACGTCCGAGTGGTTCTAGGCTCGGAAGTCCTTTATCTGAGCCTCTGGACCTTTGAACAGCAGTGGTTTAATTTTATTTTCTGTGGAAATGTGTTTATTTTTCAATGGAACGCTTCAAATCTCTCCCCCGTGCAAAAACAAGGAAATGGATCAGCTGAGGGCTCAGAGCGGAAAGCGGAGAGTTTGGCCACGCCCCCACCCTCTACTATTGGCCAGCTTTTTTCTCCTCATTTGCATTCAAGCAACAACGCCCATTATGACCTGTTCTGAGAGAGAATTACTCTTTCTCATCTTATTTCTGTTTCTCATGCACTGAGTGTTGATTTTGAAGAAGGATTCATTTACAGTATTAGGGAACCATTAAGGAGCCATATAAAAGCATCAAGAAGTACCATGTCATGGGACCTTTAAATATTAGTTTTGAGTTAAAAAAAAAAAAAAAGGTTCAAAACATTCTCATGTTCACTTAGTGCTGTTCTGTTTAAAAAAATCATTTTAAAATATGTTTTGGTTTTATGGAGTGAACAAAAACGAATACAAAGTTGGCTTTTATTAAATGTGCAGTAACCACTAAAGCTTTCCAAGGCTTGTCCCTGGTTCAGGTTTGATTCCTAAGATCATGTTTTTGTGTCAGATTAAGGCATTATTATTGACTTGTCTCCATGGGGTGTTATTGTGTGGAAAAGCTTCTGAGCCTGTAGTTTAGACGTCTGTAAACATGTTCTGAAGTGCACAATCATATTCTTCTAGTCGAGTCTTCCTCACCACATCCTCCTGAAGCCTTCCAAAATAAAAGCTCTTCACCTCTTTCCTGTCACAATAAGAGTTTTCACTTTAGTTTGAGTCACGATTGTTGGTCTCTGTGTTTCAGACATGTCCTCCACCAGTGAAAGGAGCTCTGAGGAGACGTTCCTGTGCTCCATCTGTCTGGAGGTGTTCTCTGAGCCAGTGTCCACTCCATGTGGACACAACTTCTGCCGACGCTGCATCTCTCAGGCCTGGGACACTGATGGTCCCTGCACATGTCCTCTGTGTAACGAGGTGTTCTGAGTGAGCCACAGACGAGCCCAGGATCTGCTGCAGCGGCTGGAGCAGGAGATCTGTGATCTGGAGCAGAGCGGCGCTGAGGCCGAATGTCTCTCACGCTCTCATGACCCCCTCCACTTTCTACAGCGCTCTGCTGCACTCACGCCCCCTGCTGGGCTTAAGGAGTGGAGCAGCGTGAGCTTTGAGCCGGAGACGTGTGAGGTCAGTGTGGCCCGGGCTCTGTCCGAGCTGCAGAACAGTCTCCATCAGGAGTTTAACAAACACTTTAAAGAAGTGCCTTTAAGATTAGAACTATTGAGAGCGCAGCAGAGTGCGGTGGAGGTGACTCTGGACCCAGACACGGCTCAACCTGAGCTCATTCTGTCTGAAGATCTCAAACAGGTTCATCACACTGATGTGAGGAAGAACCTCCCAGATTCTCCTCTGAGATTTGATAAAGGTGTTTGTATTTTAGGAAAACAGAGTTTTTCTTCAGGCAGGTTTTACTTTGAGGTTCAGGTCAAAGGGAAAACAGAGTGGGATTTAGGAGTGGCCCAAGAGTCCCAAGAGTGTGGAGCATCTGGTTAAGAAACAAAGATAAGTACAGCGCTTGTACTGACCCTTGGATCCGTCTGTTCCCTCAGAGAGCTCCTCAGAAGGTCGGGGTGTTTGTGGACTATGGAAAGGGTCTGGTCTCCTTTTATGACTCAGATTCTGCAGATCTTCTCTTCTCCTTCACCGACTGCTGCTTCAGGGAGAAACTCTTTCCATTTTTCAGTCCTGGTTTAAATCACAGAGGCTCAAACTCTGCTCCTCTGGTCCTCACTGCAGTGGAGATTTGAGCGGAGACAAAGTACAAAAGTAAAAGTACTGCACTGAAGTATAATTTTGAAGTATGTGTACTTTATTTAGGTCCATTTTACTGTGGATACTTTTCCCTCTGTATTTGGATCTCCTTATAGTTTGGAACCTGAGTTATTTTTTCACCCTCGTACTGAATTGCGTGTGGAAACCAAACCCAACCAGGTTTAGTCCAGGTTTAGTCCAGGTTTAGTCCATGTTTAGTCTTATATTAGTCCAGGTTTAGTCCAGGTTTAGTCCAGGTTTAGTCCAGGTTCAGTCTAGGTTCAGTTCCAGGTTTAGTCCAGGTTTAGTCCAGGTTTAGTCTTATATTAGTCCTGATTTAGTCCAGGTTTAGTCCAGGTTCAGTCCAGGTTTAGTCCAGGTTTAGTCCAGGTTTAGTCCAGTTTTCGTCCAGGTTCAGTCCAGGTTTAGTCCAGGTTTAGTCCAGGTTTAGTCCAGGTTTAGTTCAAGTTTATTCTAGGTTTAGTCCAGGTTTAGTCCAGTTTTCGTCCAGGTTCAGTCTAGGTTTAGTCCAGGTTTAGTCCAGGTTTAGTCCAGTTTTCGTCCAGGTTCAGTCCAGGTTTAGTCCTGATTTAGTCCAGGTTTAGTCCAGGTTTAGTTCAAGTTTATTCTAGGTTTAGTCCAGGTTTAGTCTCATATTAGTCCAGGTTTAGTCCAGGTTTAGTCCAGGTTCAGTCCAGGTTCAGTCCAGGTTTAGTCTCATATTAGTCCAGGTTTAGTCCAGGTTTAGTCCAGGTTCAGTCCAGGTTCAGTCCAGGTTTAGTCCAGATTCAGTCCAGGTTTAGTCCAGGTTTAGTCCAGGTTCAGTCCAGCTTTAGTCCAGGTTTAGTCTCATATTAGTCCAGGTTTAGTCCAGGTTCAGTCCAGGTTTAGTCCAGGTTTAGTCCAGATTTAGTCCAGATTTAGTCCAGATTTAGTCTAGGTTCAGTCTAGGTTAAGTCCAGGTTTAGTCCAGGTTTAGTCTCATATTAGTCCTGATTTAGTCCAGGTTTAGTCCAGGTTTAGTCCAGGTTCAGTCCAGGTTTAGTCCAGGTTTAGTCCAGGTTCAGTCCAGGTTTAGTCCAGGTTCAGTCCAGGTTTAGTCCAGGTTCAGTCCAGATTTAGTCCAGGTTTAGTCTCATATTAGTCCAGGTTTAATCCAGGTTTAGTCCAGGTTTAGTCCAGGTTCAGTCCAGGTTTAGTCCAGATTTAGTCCAGGTTCAGTCCAGATTTAGTCCAGGTTTAGTCCAGGTTTAGTCCAGGTTTAGTCTCATATTAGTCCAGGTTAAGTCCAGGTTTAGTCCAGGTTTAGTCCAGGTTCAGTCCAGGTTCAGTCCAGGTTTAATCCAGGTTCAGTCCAGGTTTAGTCCAGATTTAGTCCAGGTTTAGTCCAGGTTTAGTCCAGGTTCAGTCCAGGTTTAGTCCAGATTTAGTCCAGGTTCAGTCCAGATTTAGTCCAGGTTTAGTCCAGGTTCAGTCCAGGTTTAGTCCAGATTTAGTCCAGGTTTAGTCCAGGTTTAGTCCAGGTTTAGTCCAGGTTCAGTCCAGGTTTAGTCCAGATTTAGTCCAGGTTCAGTCCAGATTTAGTCCAGGTTTAGTCCAGGTTCAGTCCAGGTTTAGTCCAGATTTAGTCCAGGTTTAGTCCAGGTTTAGTCCAGGTTTAGTCCAGGTTTAGTCCAGGTTCAGTCCAGGTTTAGTCCAGGTTCAGTCCAGGTTTAGTCTAGGTTCAGTCCAGGTTTAGTCCAGGTTTAGTCTCATATTAGTCCAGGTTTAGTCCAGGTTCAGTCCAGGTTTAGTCCAGGTTTAGTCTCATATTAGTCCAGGTTCAGTCCAGGTTCAGTCCAGGTTTAGTCCAGGTTTAGTCTCATATTAGTCCAGGTTCAGTCCAGGTTCAGTCCAGGTTTAGTCCAGGTTTAGTCTCATATTAGTCCAGGTTTAGTCCAGGTTCAGTCCAGGTTTAGTCCAGGTTTAGTCTCATATTAGTCCAGGTTCAGTCCAGGTTCAGTCCAGGTTTAGTCCAGGTTTAGTCTCATATTAGTCCAGGTTCAGTCTAGGTTCAGTCCAGGTTTAGTCCAGGTTTAGTCTCATATTAGTCCAGGTTTAGTCCAGGTTCAGTCCAGGTTTAGTCCAGGTTTAGTCTCATATTAGTCCAGGTTCAGTCCAGGTTCAGTCCAGGTTTAGTCCAGGTTTAGTCTCATATTAGTCCAGGTTCAGTCCAGGTTCAGTCCAGGTTTAGTCCAGGTTTAGTCTCATATTAGTCCAGGTTTAGTCCAGGTTCAGTCCAGGTTCAGTCCAGGTTTAGTCCAGGTTTAGTCTCATATTAGTCCAGGTTCAGTCCAGGTTCAGTCCAGGTTTAGTCCAGGTTTAGTCTCATATTAGTCCAGGTTTAGTCCAGGTTCAGTCCAGGTTCAGTCCAGGTTTAGTCATCTTTGTAAACAGCCACATAGTTTGTTGTGTTTTTATTGAAGTAGTTGGACGACAGCGCCACATAGCGTAGCGGAGCCTCCAGGTCGCTGACCATTATCCGATTACACGAGTTTCATGTGCACTGGGATCTAAGGACAGACCACCCACCGAGTAACGGGATTGGATTTGGAGAAATCCAATCCGATCCTACCACGTGCAGGCAGTCACCATCTCCCACAGCACCCTCCTCCATAGAATATCTTCAATCGGCATTACTGACACCCCCCTCACCTGGTTTACCTCATACCTCACCGACCGCACACATCCAACACCTTTCCTGTCTGCGCGGGGGTGCCCCAGGGCTCTGTCCTGGGGCCCCTCCTCTTTATCATCTACATACTCCCTCTTGGCCATATCTTCCGTAAGTACAACATTCATTTTCATTGCTACGCGGATGACACCCAGCTCTACCTTTCCTCCAAACCCTCCACATCACTCCCACCATTCTCCCTTACCCTCTGCCTACAGGAAATCAAGTCTTGGTTCTCCTCCAACTTCCTGATGCTCAATAGTTCCAAAACAGAAGTCCTCCTAGTAGCACTCCATCCACACTCTCCAAATCTAACATTAATAACTCAACTGTCCATCCCTCTCCTCAGGTCAAGAGTCTGAGTGTCATCCTCGACAGCACACTTTCATTTCACTCTCACATCAATAATGTCACCCGGTCTGCATACTTCCACTTACGCAACATCTCTCAACATCCTCGCACCACTGCCGTCCTAGTCCACAGCCGTGTCACCTCTCGCATCGATTACTGTAACTCTCTTCTTTTTGGTCTCCCCAACAAATCCCTTCAGAAACTGCAGCTCCTACAGAACTCTGCAGCCCGGATCATCACTCGGACCCCCACTATCCATCACAACACCCTGTGAAGAAACTCTTACGACCTCGTAGAAGAAATGCAGGAGGCTGAGGTGGTTCAGTATAAGCACTTTTAATGATCAGCAGAGTATACAGGTATGATCAGTACAGGATTCACTGCCGTCTCCGTCTTGGTACAGAACTGTGGACTATTTATCCTACAGACTAGTGGATCATTAACTCATTATCAGGACCCTTTAGTTATTTGAACTTTAGAAGGCAACGTGTCATAGTGGTACATAACATGATAAAAACACAGGCAAAGTCCAGTTTAACAAACACACATCTCTAGTTTTTTAACTGAATCAGCATGACTCAACAGTTTAATCACCCATAGTTGTCGTAAACGACATCAGGGATATCAGCGACCTTTGATGAATTAGACAAACAAGATTATTTCCTCACAGACTCCTCCCTTTGATCACATAAACACATGTGATCACACTTACATAGTAGAGTGGCAAAACGCTCCCTCTACAAATAAAATCAATCATAACAATTTAACCTTAGCATTCATAGAGCATAACACATCTCAATGTCTTTATCAATATATCATGTAAATCATTGTACAAAACTCGGACGACAGAATAAGTCACAAAGAGCAACACCTTAGGGCTTAGAATTTAGATCATTCATTTATTCAGCCAGAACTTAATTCGTTCAGTTTTAATTAGACTAGATTAATGGATCAGTAAGTCGAAATTAGGTCTATAGCGGGTATGTTGGACATACAGTCCAATATTTCACATACGTCGAATAAAACATTACATGTTTGGCCTTCATAGCAATATTTTTCAATTCTGGAAATTTTAGGAAGTTCTCTTTTTGCCCTTTTTAGTGCTCCTTGTGTCTTACCCGTATGGTTGGCTGAGTTGGTCATGCCGTGAGTGGTCGTTGTGGTTGTCGTATTGTTTGCCAGCCGTCCGAGATCAGTCTCAGTCAATAGAATGTATCCCCATACTATAACAACAGAGAATAATATAATCAGCGTAGTCAAAATTACACATTGTAAATTTAGCAAATTATCATAATATGGCCTATACTGTCCTTTTTCTTCTCTATTTCCTCGATCTCCTCCCTTTTTCCTCCCCTTCTGGAGCCCCAGCGGCGGAGGGTCGGGTGGGGTCATCAGGCTGTTCGCTGTTTCAACATCCGGTTCTGCATAGGCAGCTTCATCCTGGTTCCAGTAGTCCATTGATGGTTTCTTAAATTCCTGCTGCTTGTTCTTCTTTGAGTTCATTTTGGTATTTCTGCAGTTGGAGTTTTACAGTGGCCATTTCCAGCTCTTGCTTCTTCTCCTCTGCCTCTTTTTTACCTCTCTGCCACTTGTTTATTTGATGGCTGCAGTGTGCGTCGAACTCATCGTCAGATTTAGTGTATATGCCCATCACGTCGTCCAGAGCGTCTTGCACTGCTTTTGGCATACCTTTCACCAGAGCTGAGCGATAAATGATTGACATTCCTGCTCTGGCATCGATCCGCTCTCCTGTGGCATCATGGTATAGATTAGTGGCACGTTGTTTGTAACTGTAGTAGTCTTCGTTGTCTTTCATTTGCATTGACAACAATTCTTCAGTCACGACAGAAGGATAGCGTTGACTGAGTTCTCTCTCCAACACATCACGATAGTTGTATACACCTTCTTGATTACGCAGTGTATATCTCAAGCTCCTTTCGATAGCTCTTCTGATGTTTCTGGCAACAGTTTCGTCAGCAGCTTTGGTCAGAGCGGCCTGAATATCACCCCAGCAAAGTTGGTCTCCTGCGGTCTGTTTGAAAAGAGCTCTTAGCCATGGTAAGCCACCTTTGGTAAGTCTTGAAAGTGTCAACATCAAAGCACTCCAGTCTTTGATTGAAAATGGCTGATAGACCACAGTTTGACCGTCTGTTCTCACTGGATACACGCTTGCTTTTGGCCCTCGTTCCTTCCGCTGGCTGGGAGTATAAACTCCATCAATGTGTCCTCCTGTATATTCGTTGTCATCTACTCTTCCAGTGAACCATCCGTCCACTGAGATAGGTTTTTCGCTTGGTGGTGCATTTTTCCGCGGTGACGCTGCACCTGCTTGGCTTCCTTCGTCTCCGATATCAGAGTCTCTTTGTAGTTTTTGTTTTTGACGTCTTTCACCACTAGGGTGTTGTTTTCGTATTTCAGTGTTCACAATTTTTGACAATGCATATAACTCATCTTCCACTGCTTGTATTTTGTTTTCGAGCCCTCCTTGGTGTGGCTCAAGAGATTCGAGCAGCAACTCTCCTGTCAGTACTCTTCGTTCAATAGGTGGGTCGGGTAATGGTCGGTACATGTTATCAAGTAGAGAAATCTCTCTGTCAGTGTCCTCATCCCAGTCTTTTGCCCTTCTACTTCTTCTGTGTGACCTTCCTCTTCTCTCAGCAGACCCTTTTTCATCTCCGGTGTCACAACAAGAGTCTCTGAATTGTCTACGAGTTAGCACTGGATATATTCCCACTTCAGGTTTTTTAAGTGGCTCCTTTTCATCAAGATCTTCCTTTATTTTCACTTCTTTTCCGGTTTTCTTTAGGACCAAGATAGAAGACAGTTCTTTGGTATCTTGTAGGACTTTCAGCTCTCCTGCTCATTTTTGTAGCTTCTTAACCATCTTGAGTTCCTTCTCGTGCTTTTGTATTTTTGCTTGACGATTAGAGTCATTTTTGATCTTCTGTATGTTTAAACGGTTCACTTTATACAGGATGGCATTTTGTTTAGGCTCCAGTTTGCATTGTTGTATTTTTTCTTTGTAATAGTCCTTGATGTTTTTCCACTGCTCATCTGTTGGGGCGATGGCCTCCTCCCCTCCGTGTATCATCTTCTTTTTGGTGAATTTTTTAATCAGGGTTTTGATTTCAGTTTGATTTGCTCGGGCTTGTTTGGGGTCCGCTTCATCCTGGAGTGCTTTATTCAACCAATATTCTGTCAACTGGCCAACCATGATAAAGTGTGAGGACATTTTGTGGTAATTTGGGTTTTTTGAAGTTGAATTATTTATTATACGAATTTTGGGCACAGCGTCCGGTTTATGGCTTTTTAGTGAATGTATCGCTATTTTGAGTACTGTGTACTTTTGATTCTACCTTTGGGCTCTAAGAAATTTAATTCTTGGGGGCTTCTCCGTTCTATAGACAGTTTTCTAGAAGGGAGAAGAAATTTGACTTAGATAATTGTGACTTCGGGTTATAATTGATTTAAAATATTTAATTTAAAATTTTAATCACCTAATTGACGCACAGTTTTTTTTGCCTCAATTAGAATATGTGTCCGTCACGTTTTGTTGTCTGCGTGACGGTCCGGGTTGCAGCTTTTAAGTTTAAGCTTCTGCAACAAAATGAGAGAGAAAAGTAGCGTAGGAGTAAACGTAGAATTTTGAAAATAATTATTTTATTGGTATTTAATTTAGATAAAACAAAAACTCCCAATCTTAAGTTAATTCTTAAGAGCAATTAGTTTATCCAGTACCTCCTTTAATATGACAGGTGATATAACCTTTTATATTTTGAATTGTACCCGAAAAAATGAACTGTAATAAATTAAAAATAACCTTTAGCAATTTAAACCTCTATACTCCAATTATTTGTGTTAAATTTTGAAATGTATCTACCTCCTCAATTGTTTTAGGGCCTGATTGCCGATAAGATATTTACTTTAATAATTGCAATGCTGTCTCAATAGCTTAAACTGTTTCTTATTTATTATTTCGTTCATTGATGGCACCGTGCAACGAGTAATTCTCACACTGCTCCTTTAATGCGGACTCAAACTAGTCCAACTCGTACTGAGCAAACATACAGACCAGAGGCGCTCCGAGCCTGAAGCAACAAAGCGCTTTCTTTAATTCCCACATAACACTCAAAATACAGACTGACACTATCCTTTCCTTGTCCCTAATTTTTCTAATTCCTTTTACTCAACTCTTACAACATTAACAAGAACAACAACATTAATAGAGCTAAGTTACGGCTGACATATCTTTCCCTGTGACCTCTTGACCTCTCTGCTCACTGCCGCTCATACACTCACACACACACACACCTCAGAGAGACCGCAGGCAAAAATAGACAAACACCCGTAACAAGATTTATTATTCCCATGAAATTAATTAAACTAGCAAATCTTTGAGAGCTGAATTTAAAATATTTACAGTTGTATTAAATTTAGAATTTATTGTTTTAAGTAAATTACACAATGCAAGACTTTTAATTGAGATTCGCCAAAACAAGACAATTTTCACAAAATTATTGGACAAGCCGTCTCCAAGCAAAGATCATGACACTCACACAACCAGAATTTCCACAAACATCTCTCCAATAAATGCCATAATTCTTATCTTTCAACATTCTTCTATCACATTTCATTTATAACAAAGCTTTTAACAAGACTTTACATAAACCACCATAGCCAATATTTTAACTCAAATCAAGACCGGGTTTTATCCATCATAAACAACTCTAAACATCTCTCATCTCAATGCTTGCTCAAACAAGTGCTTCTTAACAAAAATTCAACCATTTACAAAGTGCCATCAATCTGAACAATTTATTCAATTATACTGTCTTCCTCACTACATACATCGCTGTACATATCATCTCTCCGGGACCCACCAAAGTTTTTGCTAAGTTGTAATGACATGATTCTAATGTTTTCTGACCGATACGAGCACAACATTATAAATATGATGGCGACTATAATTAATATGAGCATAACACAGATCGACACCAAGAAGAAACAAATCTCCCAGGTAATTCTAAATGTGTCATACTCGTCTTTTAATTCTTTCAGTATCTGCGTAATTTTGGTGGAATTAACCGAACACAGACTTTTCGTTATATTTTCAGCTTTTTCTGTAATCTCCTTTACAAGCTCAGCTTTTAGTGTTTCGAGTGTTTTTCCTGATTTAGGTCTTGGTGGCTCCGAAGCGGCTCCCATTTAAACGTAACCTGGTTTACTATTGAATTAATTTTGTCTTTTATTGTCTGAAAATCAAACAGACTATCTGCTGTCATGTTGGACGCATTGCCTTTTCCTATCAACTCCTTAATAGATTCATCAACCTGATTCTTTATCGCGGCACCACTTGGCGTGACAGATGTGGTAATGATAAGTTCATTGTCATAAACTTTGAATATTTCTTTTTCACACACTTTTGATGACGCTCTCGTAACAGTACTACCAGACGGGAAAGTCATGCAAAGACAACCTGCTTGTGATTTAGGTCGGTTTTTCCAAGTACAACTCAGTTTAACTTCGGTCACATCAGTTTCCTGCACCAAAGTATTATTAATTTCGTCACAAACAAAATTGCGCATCCCATATAAGATTGAGTATGCTGCGAGTGTCTGTCCATTTGTGTTAGTTGCGTTTAGTCCGGCAATTTTATCATCCGGATTACAGGGTATAAATAGGATGTTTAGTTGGACAATTGACCTTCGGCCAATTTTACAGAAGCAAGTGACGTCATCCTGTTCTTCGAACTGTTACTTCTGCATCTTGGGTGTCTTGAGAGCTTAAGGCAATCAAAAACACCAATAATGTTACTTTCAGTATCTGTTGATACCACATTTTGGAATTCCTTTTTTTGTAAACTCAAATTAGGAGTTTTTGTTTTTTTCTTTTTTGTGTAAAGTTTAACCACAAAAGTGTTTTTTCTTACAAAATCCGCTTTTTTCTCTCTCGTGCAAAGCAATAAACACGGAACTTAATTAATAACTTTGTTTTTAATCACGCTTTATCAAATTTAAAGCTTAAACGCTCACTATTATTTTGATTCTACGCTCCTTCTTTTCTCACGTGTTGGCGTATAAACACGGACTTTTTAATTACTGATTTTATATTGTTTTAAAATTACCACTTAATTTATTACAAAGGTCCCTCACAAAACATCACATATAATTTTGGTTTTGGCCAATGTGACAGATATTCTTTGAAAAAGGCACTGCCATACCGTTTTTGTGGAGCTCTCTGGATGTGTCGTCTCTCAAAGGGGCCTTCAGGGAGACGACAACCTGTTCCTTCTGCGTAGTTCGATCACGTCGCGGTCACCAAATTGTGAGAAGAAACTCTTACGACCTCGTAGAAGAAATGCAGGAGGCTGAGGTGGTTCAGTATAAGCACTTTTAATGATCAGCAGAGTATACAGGTATGATCAGTACAGGATTCACTGCCGTCTCCGTCTTGGTACAGAACTGTGGACTATTTATCCTACAGACTAGTGGATCATTAACTCATTATCAGGACCCTTTAGTTATTTGAACTTTAGAAGGCAACGTGTCATAGTGGTACATAACATGATAAAAACACAGGCAAAGTCCAGTTTAACAAACACACATCTCTAGTTTTTTAACTGAATCAGCATGACTCAACAGTTTAATCACCCATAGTTGTCGTAAACGACATCAGGAATATCAGCGACCTTTGATGAATTAGACAAACAAGATTATTTCCTCACAACCCCCGTACTACAACAACTCCACTGGCTCCCCATAAAACAGCAAATTCACTTCAAAATTTGCCTGGTTTACACCTGACATATCACAGTGATATATGGTCTGGAAACACCTACTGAATATCTCGTAGTGGAGGTGTGGTTTACGATCGCCAACGGCCGTTTATTGGGCGTTACGAATGTCTATCATTTGGCGTATACGTAGCCCAGAGCCAATCATGTCAGTTGTCAGTTCAAGCTACAAGTTTCCGTTTGTCACGTAGTACGCGTCACCGTCTTGCCACCCCTCCCCGCTCTCTGATTGGCTCCCAGAATCAGGAGAGCTCGCTTAGCCTCGTTGCCAGGCTGTGTTTCAGATCGGAACGAACGAAAGTAGCCTGGGATTTCCCAGGTCACTTCAAAATACTCATTACCGCCTTCAAAGCGATACACAACCTATCCCCACCATACATACCTGACCTCGTCCACATCGCCACTTCCACTCTTCATAACCTGTTCACACTGTCCTCTCAGAGCCACACATTTCTGATTTTGTTTTTATTTTGTTTTTTATGTTTTATTGTATTGTTTGTTTGTGCTTTTTATTCGTTTTAAACCATGTGCAGTGTCCTTAGGTGTTCTGAAAGGCGCTTTTAAATAAAATGCATTATTATTATTATTATTATTATTACTACAACGTGTGAATGAAACAGACACAGCCGCAGGTGTTTGTGAGGAGGAACATCATTAGAACATGATTTAAAGCTCACAGGAGTCAGGTTTAAGAACACATTTGGACCTGAGGCGTAAAAATCACCGATCTGGAAATAAGGAGATGAGGAAACAGGAGGCAGGAGTATGACCTTTCCTCTGACGGGAGTCCGGTTTAGTGCGTCACACAAGATTCCATGGTTCAGTTGGTCAAACATCAGAGACACAAACGTAGATGTGAGTGCAGCTGTGGTTTCCACCATAAACCACGTCATTCACATGTGTCAGATGCCCTGCCATCCTTCTGACTAAACCAGGACTAAACCAGAACTAAACCAGGACTAAACCAGAACTAAACCAGGGGCTAAACCAGGACTAAACCAGGGGCTAAACCAGGACTAAACCAGGACTAAACCAGGACTAAACCAGGGGCTAAACCAGGATTAAAACAGGACTAAAACAGGACTAAACCAGGGGAAAAACCAGGACTAAACCAGGATTAAACCAGGGGCTAAACCAGGGGCTAAACCAGGACTAAACCAGGACTAAACCAGGACTAAACCAGGGGCAAAACCAGGACTAAACCAGGGGCTAAACCAGGATTAAAACAAGACTAAACCAGGACTAAACAGGACTAAACCCGGACCTGTGTGTCAGATGCCCTCCCTCCTCTTGCAGTTGTATTCTTCTAAATCCACACAAATGTTCCTTTTATTTCCAGAGGAATTCTTCTTTGGTTCAGGTTTGATTTTGTGTGGGCGGGAGTTGGAGTGGTTACCACAGCAACCGTGCATGAAATTAAAGAGTCTGTCAATCAAACATTGTGTTTATGTGTTTGTTTGTGTGTTTGTGTGTGCGCTTCTGTGTCCAAGTCAGTTCACCTCTGATCAATGAAGTTTGTCTAAGTAAGTCTAATATATAGATATATTTACAGTCTATATGCACACATACATATATACATACATATATATACATATATATACATATATACACATACACAGCCTGTGGTTCAGAGGCCACACTTCACTCTTTTCTCTTATTCCTGCTGTTTGAGTTTTTGCAGTGAACCATAAGGTCAACAGTTCAGTCCTCGCTCTGACCCCCAACCCCCAACCCTGTCTGTAAACTGTGTCTGAGCCTCTCTTCTGTCTGTCCCAGGGCAGCTGTGGCTCCAGGAGGATCTCACCTCCTCCAGTGTGGAATGAGAACGACAGAACAGAACTTCACAGGTGAAAAACCTCTGAAGGACAGAACTTCACAGGTCAAAAACCTCTGAAGAACAGAACTTCACAGGTCAAAAACCTCTGAAGGACAGAACTTCACAGGTCAGACCTCTGAAGAACAGAACTTCACAGGTCAAACCTCTGAAGGACAGAACTTCACAGGTCAGACCTCTGAGGATCATCACAGGTAAAAACAGTACTTGTTTTCAGTAAAACCTGGGTCACACCACAGCCTGGATAAAGACGTGTTCTGACGGAGCGTGACGTCACCCACAGAGTTCAGCTCCAGTCAAATGAAGCTCACAGAGGCCAGCAGTAATAAAGGCAAATTGGGAGCCGAGTTCCTCACTAAGAAGAGGAAATTATTTACAGACAAAATAACGAAAAATAAAAACCTCAGTATGCAGAGCGAGTTAATACGAGCAAAATAAAGAGGATCAGAGAGCGAGGAGTTTTTCAGTGTCGAGTGAATTACGCCCGAGTCGATGGCGCCAGAGTCGCGCCCATGACCACTTCCTGTTTGGAACTTGGACTTTGACAAACTTTATTGATCCACAAGGAACGCAGTGGCTCGCGTGGTTCATATTGATAATAAATCTGTGACTCCTGCTGCTGCACTGAGGAATGAAGCAGTTCAAATGAGGCTAAAACAATAGCAGCTGCTGAGCCAATTAGCCAATTATTACAAAAAACAAACACATTTCCTCAATTAAAGCTGCACTGTGTGACTTTTCGGTTGCATTAGAAAGACCCTCCACAGGAAAAGTTACACAATGCAGCTTTTCTTCTTGTTCTGTTCCTCTTCTGTCTTCTGATCAAACTCGGGATTTGTGACGCCCTCTGCTGACACCTGGTGGCCAATGAGCAGACTGCACCCGCATGAAAAACATTTATTATGGTAAAAAGTCGACATTTACAGGAGTTTGTACAGTTTACACGCCGTGCGAATCGGATAAAAACGAATCCGTATGAAAATATTAAGTCAAATAAAGTCCACACTCTTCATTATATTACACTTGTACAGAAGAAAGGATGAGTGTTTTAAAAGGGTTTCACAGGGATCATCACAGTGTACAGGATTATTAAAGGTTACGCAGGACTGTTTCCATAGCAACACGTGTCCTCGGGCTGAAAAAGAGTTATTACGTGACTTTTACTTGTTTGTTTATTTGTTTGTTTGTTGTTGATCTGAATTCAAATTTAGTTTGACCTTAAATTTTTAATATTAACGAGGAACTGCGTTCTCAATTTAGAGATAGAACCAGGACTAAACCAGGACTAAACCAGGACTAAAACAGGGCTAAACCAGGACTAAACCAGGTCTAAATGAGGACTGAACCAGGACTAAACCAGGTCTAAACCAAGTCTGAACCAGGTCATTTAAACCGGGTCTAAACCAGATCTAAACCAGGTCTAATGCAGGTCTAAACCAGGACTAAACCAGGACTAAACTCGGACTGAACCAGGTCTAAACCAGGACTAAAACAGAAACCTAAACTGGAATTAAACCAGGGACTAAACTCGAACTAAACCAGGACTAAACCAAGTCTGAACCAGGTCATTTAAACCGGGTCTAAACCAGGTCTAAACCAGGTCTAAACCAGGTCTAATGCAGGTCTAAACCAGGACTAAACCAGGACTAAACTCGGACTGAACCAGGTCTAAACCAGGACTAAACCAGGCACTAAACTCGGATTGAACCAGGACTAAACCAGGACTAAACCAGGTCTAAACCAGGACTAAACCAGGTCTGAACCAGGTCATTTAAACCGGGTCTAAACCAGGTCTAAATCAGTTCTAAACCAGGTCTAAACCAGGTCTAAAGCAGGTCTAAAGCAGGTCTAAAGCGGGTCTAAACCAGGTCTAATGCAGGTCTAAACCAGGACTAAACCAGGCCTAAACTCGGACTGAACCAGGTCTAAACTAGGTCTAAACCAGGACTAAACTCGGATTGAACCAGGACTAAACCAGGCCTAAACCAGGTCTAAACAAGGTCTAAACTAGGTCTAACCCAGGTCTAAACCAGGTTTCAACCAGGTCTAAACCAGGTCTAAACCAGGTCTAAATCAGGCCTAATGCAGGTCTAAAGCAGGTCTAAACCAAGACTTCACCAGGACTAAGCAGGGTCTAAACCAGGTCTAAACCAGGTCTAAACCAGGACTTGACCAGGACTTGACCAGGACTTGACCAGGACGTCACCAGAAGTAGTTGTAGATGCCTCTCCAGTACCAGCAGGTGCAGTTGAGTCCGGCTGCGATGAGGAGGATGACCACCAGGGTGACGGTGAGTCCCACGGCGATGACGGTGGCGCTCACGGCCCAGACGAAGGTGCGCCGCGACATGTCCACCAGGGGCGCCCTCATGGCCATCTTCGCCCGCCGCGCCCGCCTGCGGTCCTGCGGCGGGTAACGCGACAGGTTCACGCTCTCCATGGTCAGGGAGCGCACCAGGCAGGCGCGGTGGTGGCTCAGCTGGTCAAACGAGTGTTTCCCGTGGTACCGGCCCATCCCGCTGTGACCTGACACACATTTATGAGAACTTTAAATCTCCATGGAAACGAGCGTGTGACGTTATAAGTCAGATCTGTGGAGAGGCGACCCCACTCACTGTACGGACTGATTCACACACCTGAAAGTCCACAACAAAGTCCAGGTTTAGAACTTCAGACTTTTGTCCCCTCCTCTCACCTGTCCCCTCCCCTCACCTGTCCCCTCCTCTCACCTGTCCTCTCACCTGTCCCCTCACCTGTCCTCTCACCTTTCCCCTCACCTGTCCCGTCCCCTGTCCTCTCCTCTCAGCTGACCCCTCCTCTCACCTGTCCCCTCCCCTCACCTGACCCCTCCCCTCACCTGACCCCTCACCTGTCCCCTCCTCTCACCTGTCCTCTCACCTGTCCCGTCCCCTGTCCTCTCCTCTCAGCTGACCCCTCCTCTCACCTGTCCCCTCCTCTCACCTGTCCCCTCCCCTCACCTGACCCCTCACCTGTCCCCTCCTCTCACCTGTCCTCTCACCTGTCCCCTCCCCTCACCTGACCCCTCACCTGTCCCCTCCTCTCACCTGTCCCCTCCTCTCCCCTGTCCCCTCACCTGTCCCCTCCCCTCACCTGACCCCTCAACTGTCCCCTCACCTGTCCCCTCCCCTGTCCCCTCCCCTCACCTGTCCTCTCACCTGTCCCCTCCCCTCACCTGTCCCCTCCTCTCACCTGTCCTCTCACCTGTCCCCTCCCCTCACCTGTCCTCTCACCTGTCCCGTCCCCTGTCCTCTCCTCTCAGCTGACCCCTCCTCTCACCTGTCCCCTCCCCTCACCTGACCCCTCACCTGTCCCCTCCTCTCACCTGTCCCCTCCCCTCACCTGACCCCTCACCTGTCCCCTCCTCTCACCTGTCCCCTCCTCTCACCTGTCCCCTCCTCTCCCCTGTCCCCTCACCTGTCCCCTCCCCTCACCTGACCCCTCACCTGTCCCCTCACCTGTCCCCTCACCTGTCCCCTCCCCTCACCTGTCCTCTCACCTGTCCCCTCCTCTCACCTGTCCCCTCCCCTCACCTGTCCTCTCACCTGTCCCCTCCCCTCGCCTGTCCTCTCACCTGTCCCCTCTTCTCACCTGTCTCTTCCCCTCACCTGTCCTCTCACCTGTCCCCTCACCTGTCCCCTCCTCTCCCCTGTCCTCTCACCTGTCCCCTCCCCTCACCTGACCCCTCACCTGTCCCCTCCTCTCACCTGTCCTCTCCCCTGTCCCCTCCCCTCACCTGTCCCCTCCCCTGTCCCCTCCTCTCACCTGTCCTCTCACCTGACCCCTCCTCTCACCTGTCCCCTCCCCTGTCCCCTCCTCTCACCTGTCCCCTCACCTGACCCCTCCTCTCACCTGTCCTCTCACCTGACCCCTCCTCTCACCTGTCCCCTCCTCTCACCTGTCCTCTCAGCTGACCCCTCCTCTCACCTGTCCTCTCACCTGACCCCTCCTCTCACCTGTCCTCTCACCTGTCCCCTCCTCTCACCTGACCCCTCCTCTCACCTGTCCTCTCACCTGTCCCCTCCTCTCACCTGTCCCCTCCCCTCACCTGTCCTCTCATCTGTCCTCTCACCTGTCCCCTCACCTGACCCCCCTCTCACCTGTCCCCTCCTCTCACCTGACCCCTCCTCTCACCTGACCCCTCCTCTCACCTGTCCTCTCCTCTCACCTGTCCCAACCTCTCACCTGTCCTCTCACCTGTCCCCTCCTCTCACCTGTCCCCTCCCCTCACCTGTCCTCTCACCTGTCCCCTCCTCTCACCTGTCCCCTCCTCTCACCTGTCCCCTCACCTGTCCTCTCACCTGTCCCCTCCTCTCACCTGACCCCTCCTCTCACCTGTCCCCTCCTCTCACCTGTCCCCTCCCCTCACCTGTCCTCTCACCTGTCCCCTCCTCTCACCTGACCCCTCCTCTCACCTGTCCTCTCACCTGACCCCTCCTCTCACCTGTCCTCTCACCTGTCCCCTCCTCTCACCTGACCCCTCCTCTCACCTGTCCTCTCCTCTCACCTGGCCCCTCCCCTCACCTGTCCTCTCACCTGTCCCCTCCTCTCACCTGTCCCCTCCTCTCACCTGTCCCCTCACCTGTCCTCTCACCTGTCCCCTCCTCTCACCTGACCCCTCCTCTCACCTGTCCCCTCCCCTCACCTGTCCTCTCACCTGTCCCCTCCTCTCACCTGTCCCCTCCTCTCACCTGTCCTCTCACCTGTCCCCTCACCTTTCTCCTCCTCTCACCTGTCCTCTCACTTGTCCCCTCCTCTCACCTGTCCCCTCCTCTCACCTGTCCCCTCCCCTCACCTGTCCTCTCACCTGTCCCCTCCTCTCACCTGTCCTCTCACCTTTCCCCTCCTCTCACCTGTCCTCTCACCTGTCCTCTCACCTGTCCTCTCACCTGTCCCCTCACCTGTCCCCTCACCTGTCCCCTCCCCTCACCTGTCCTCTCACCTGTCCCCTCCTCTCACCTGTCCCCATGAGGTGAAAGTTTCTCACCGACTCCTCCGAAGGGCAGAGAGCTGAGGGTGTAGTGCATCAGAACGTCGTTCACCAGGATCCCTCCACTGGACGTCTGCTCCAGCATCTTCTCTATGCCCTGAACAACACAGACAGAATACATCAAACTACACAAACTACACGAGAAGTACATCAAATACACAAACTACACGAGAAGTACATCAAACTACACGAGAAGTACATCAAACTACACGAGAAGTACATCAAACTACACAAACTACATGAGAAGTACACCAAACTACATAAGAAGTACATCAAACTACACAAACTACACGAGAAGTACATCAAACTACACAAACTACACGAGAAGTACATCAAACTACACAAACTACACGAGAAGTACATCAAACTACACGAGAAGTACATCAAACTACACAAACTACACGAGAAGTACATCAAACTACACGAGAAGTACATCAAACTACACAAACTACACGAGAAGTACATCAAACTACACAAACTACACGAGAAGTACATCAAACTACACAAACTACACGAGAAGTACATCAAACTACACAAACTACATGAGAAGTACATCAAACTACACAAACTACACGAGAAGTACATCAAACTACACGAGAACTACATCAAACTACACAAACTACACGAGAAGTACATCAAACTACATGAGAAGTACATCAAACTACACAAGAAGTACATCAAACTACACAAGCTACATGAGAAGTACATCAAACTACACAAGAAGTACATCAAACTACACAAGTACATCAAACTACACAAACTACATGAGAAGTACATCAAACTACACAAAGTACACGAGAAGTACATCAAACTACACAAACTACACGAGAAGTACATCAAACTACACGAGAAGTACATCAAACTACACAAGAAGTACATCAAACTACACAAACTACACGAGAAATACATCAAACTACACGAGAAGTACATCAAACTACACAAGAAGTACATCAAACTACACAAACTACATGAGAAGTACATCAAACTACACAAGAAGTACATCAAACTACACAAACTACATGAGAAGTACATCAAACTACACAAGAAGTACATCAAACTACACAAAGTACACGAGAAGTACATCAAACTACACAAACTACACAAGAAGTACATCAAACTACACAAGAGGTACATCAAACTACACAGGAAGTACATCAAACTACACAGGAAGTACATCAAACTACACGAGAACTACATCAAACAACACGAGAAGTACATCAAACTACACAAACTACACGAGAAGTACATCAAACTACACAAACTACAAGAGAAGTACATCAAACTACACGAGAAGTACATCAAACTACACAGGAAGTACATCAAACTACACAAGAAGTACATCAAACTACACGAGAAGTACATCAAACTACACGAGAAGTACATCAAACTACACGAGAAGTACATCAAACTACACGAGAAGTACATCAAACTACACGAGAAGTACATCAAACTACACAAACTACACGAGAAGTACATCAAACTACACGAGAAGTACATCAAACTACACAAGAACTACATCAAGCTACACAAGAAGTACATCAAACTACACAAGAAGTACATCAAACTACACAAACTACACGAGAAGTACATCAAACTACACAAACTACACGAGAAGTACATCAAACTACACAAGAACTACATCAAACTACACAAGAACTACATCAAGCTACACAAGAAGTACATCAAACTACACAAACTACACGAGAAGTACATCAAACTACACAAACTACATGAGAAGTACATCAAACTACACGAGAAGTACATCAAACTACACAGGAAGTACTCTACAAAGTACAGGCAAACTGCTACTAAGAAATAAGAACAAGGAACCCTGAGGTAGTGCTTGGTAACCTTCAGCTGAGGGACTTCTAAAGCGTTTAAGTGTGTTCTGTGTTTTCCCGTTTCATTTACTCTGAAGTTGTATTTTTCTCT
Organism: Paratrypauchen microcephalus; assembly: GCA_036785185.1. NCBI lineage: Eukaryota > Metazoa > Chordata > Actinopteri > Gobiiformes > Gobiidae > Paratrypauchen > Paratrypauchen microcephalus. Next base: position 189,602 of record JAVJIX010000326.1, read on the forward strand.
TGTAAAAACACTAAAATGATTGTTCCTGTTCCCACTGTGAGTCTAAAGTGGCAAAAGCTTTGAACGTGGACCTCAGACCTTCTGATCGGTGCAGAAGACGTACAGGGCCAGAGGTTTCTCTCTCTCGTTGATGAAGCGAATGGCGTCGTCGATGTCGCTCACGGCCACCAGGGGGAGCACCGGGCCAAAGATCTCCTCCTGCATGAGCCTGGACTGAGGAGGAACGTCCCTGAGGACTGTGGGAGCTGAGAAGAACAGGCACCAGTGACCCTCAGGTTCTGACAAGGACTAAACCAGGACTAAACCAGGACTAAACCAGGACTAAACCAGAACTAAACCAGGACTAAACCAGGACTAAACCAGGACTAAACCACAACTAAACCAGGACTAAACCAGAACTAAACCAGGACTAAACCACAACTAAACCAGGACTAAACCACAACTACACCAGAACTAAACCAGAACTAAACCAGGACTAAACCAGGACTAAACCAGGACTAAACCACAACTAAACCAGGACTAAACCAGAACTAAACCAGGACTAAACCAGGACTAAACCAGGACTAAACCAGGACTAAACCACAACTAAACCAGGACTAAACCAGGACTAAACCAGGACTAAACCAGGACTAAACCACAACTAAACCAGGACTAAACCAGGACTAAACCAGGACTAAACCAGGACTAAACCAGGACTAAACCAGGACTAAACCACAACTAAACCAGGACTAAACCAGGACTAAACCACAACTAAACCAGGACTAAACCAGGACTAAACCAGGACTAAACCAGGACTAAACCAGGACTAAACCAGGACTAAACCAGGACTAAACCACAACTAAACCAGGACTAAACCAGGACTAAACCAGGACTAAACCAGGACTAAACCACAACTAAACCAGGACTAAACCAGAACTAAACCAGGACTAAACCAGGACTAAACCAGAACTAAACCAGGACTAAACCACAACTAAACCAGTACTAAACCAGAACTAAACCAGGACTAAACCAGGACTAAACCAGGACTAAACCAGAACTAAACCAGGACTAAACCAGAACTAAACCAGGATTAAACCAAAACTAAACCAGAACTAAACCAGGACTAAACCAGAACTAAACCAGGACTAAACCAGGACTAAACCAGGACTAAACCAGAACTAAACCAGGACTAAACCAGAAATAAACCAGGACTAAATCAGAACTAAACCCATAACTAAAACAAGGTCTAAAACAGATCTAGATCTAGACCAGATCTCGTGTCTCCTTGTGTCTCCTCCTGTCTCCTCCCTCCTCCTTCTGCCTCCTCCTCCTGCCTCCTTCTCCTGTCTCCTCCTGTCTCCTCCTGTCTCCTCCTCCCTCCTCCTGTCTCCTCCTCCTCCCTCCTCGTGTCTCCTCCCTCCTCCTCCTCCTGTCTCCTCCTCTCTCCTCCTGTCTCCTCCTGTCTCCTCCTCCCTCCTCCTGTCTCCTCCTCCCTCCTCGTGTCTCCTCCTGTCTCCTCCCTCCTCCTCCTGTCTCCTCCTGTCACCTCCTCCCTCCTGTCTCCTCCCTCCTCCTGTCTCCTCCTCCTGTCTCCTCCTCCTCCCTCCTCGTGTCTCCTCCTCCCTCCTCCTGTCTCCTCCTCTCTCCTCCTGTCTCCTCCTCCCTCCTCCTGTCTCCTCCCTCCTCCTCCTGTCTCCTCCTGTCACCTCCTCCCTCCTGTCTCCTCCCTCCTCCTGTCTCCTCCTGTCTCCTCCTCCTGTCTCCTCCTGTCTCCTCCTGTCTCCTCCTCCTCCCTCCTCCTGTCTCCTCCTCCCTCCTCCTGTCTCCTCCTGTCTCCTCCTGTCACCTCCTCCCTCCTGTCTCCTCCCTCCTCCTGTCTCCTCCTGTCTCCTCCTCCTGTCTCCTCCTGTCTCCTCCTCCTCCCTCCTCCTGTCTCCTCCTCCCTCCTCCTGTCTCCTCCTCCCTCCTCGTGTCTCCTCCTCCTGTCTCCTCATGTCTCCTCCCCCTCCTGTCTCCTCCTCCCTCCTCCTGTCTCCTCCTCCCTCCTCCTCCCTCCTCCTGTCTCCTCCTGTCTCCTCCTCCCTCCTCCTGTCTCCTCCTCCTCCCTCCTCGTGTCTCCTCCCTCCTCCTCCTCCTGTCTCCTCCTCCTGTCTCCTCCCCCTCCTGTCTCCTCCTCCCTCCTCCTCACCGATGTATCTCTGGGAGGCGTCGCTCTGTCCTCCGATCACAGGCGTGTATCCTTCCATCAGACTCATGATTCTGTTGAAGTGTCTCTGGTTTATGATTCGTCCATAATCTGGAGAACTTTTTGGATCGGCGCCGTAAAACTCCTGAAAACCAAAAAAACACAAAAACATTAAGTTCACCTCAGGAAAAAGGATTCTGGGATATTTTAATAATCTTGGAAATAAAAGGTTAAAGATGGAAATAAAACTACTTTAATAAACAAGGGAGTATGGGGTCCGGGGCCCTTTGTTAAGGGCTGTTCGGTCCCTGTATGACCGGAGCAGGAGCTGTGTTCTCATTGCCGGTAGTAAGTCGGACCTGTTCCCGGTGCATTTTGGACTCCACCAGGGCTGCCCTTTGTCACCGGTTCTGTTCATTATATTTATGGACAGAATTTCTAGGCGCAGTCAGGGGCCGGAGGGGATCCGGTTTGGGAACCACAGGATCTCATCTCTGCTGTTTGCAGATGATGTTGTCCTGATGGCTTCATCGAACCGGGACCTCCAATGTGCACTGGGGCGGTTTGCAGCCGAGTCTGAAGCGGCTGGGATGAAGATCAGCTCCTCCAAATCCGAGGCCATGGTTCTCGACCGGAAAAAGGTGTCTTGCCCTCTCTGGGTGGGTGGGGAGTCCTTGCCTCAAGTGGAGGAGTTCAAGTATCTCGGGGTTTTGTTCTCGAGTGAGGGGAGGATGG
>JAVJIX010000326.1:197500-347500 GCA_036785185.1 Paratrypauchen microcephalus
CTGGTTTAGACCTGGTTTAGTGCTGGTTTAGACCTGGGTTAGACCTGGGTTAGACCTGGTTTAGACCTGGTTTAGACCTGGGTCAGACCTGGTTTAGACCTGGTTTAGACCTGGGTTAGTCCTAGTTTAGTCCTAGTTTAGACCTAGTTTAGACCTGGGTTAGACCTGGTTTAGACCTGGTTTAGACCTGGTTTAGACCTGGTTTAGACCTGGTTTAGACCTGGGTCAGACCTGGTTTAGACCTGGTTTAGACCTGGGTTAGTCCTAGTTTAGTCCTAGTTTAGACCTGGGTCAGACCTGGTTTAGACCTGGTTTAGACCTGGTTTAGTCCTATTTTAGTCCTGGGTTAGACGTGGTTTAGACCTGGTTTAGACCAGGTTTAGTTCTGGTTTAGACCTGGTTTACTCCTGGTTTAGTCCTGGTTTACTCCTGGTTTAGTCCTGGTTTAGACCTGGTTTGGTCCTGGTTTAGACCTGGTTTAGACCTGGGTTTGTCCTGGTTTACTCCTGGTTTACTCCGGGATTTAGACCTGGTTAGTCCTAGTTTAGTCCTAGTTTAGACTTGGGTCAGACCTGGTTTAGACCTGGTTTAGTCCTGGTTTAGACCTGGTTTAGACCTGGTTTAGACCTGGGATGGACCTGGGTTAGACCTGGTTTAGTCCTAGTTTAGACCTGGTTTAGACCTGGTTTAGTCCTGGTTTAGACCTGGGTCAGTCCTGGGTCAGACCTGGTTTAGACCTGGGTCGGACCTGGGTTAGACCTGGTTTAGTCCTAGTTCAGACCTGGGTCAGACCTGGGTTAGACCTGGTTTAGTCCTAGTTTAGACCTGGTTTAGTCCTGGTTTAGTCCTGGTTTAGTCCTGGTTTAGACCTGGTTTAGTCCTGGTTTAGTCCTGGTTTAGTCCTGGTTTAGTCCTGGTTTAGACCTGGTTTAGTCCTGGTTTAGTCCTGGTTTGGTCCTGGTTTAGACCTGGTTTAGTCCTGGTTTAGTCTTGGTTTAGACCTGGTTTAGACCTGGTTTAGTCCTGGTTTAGTCCTGGTTTAGTCCTTGTTTAGTCCTGGTTTAGTCCTGGTTTAGACCTGGTTTAGTCCTGGTTTAGTCCTGGTTTAGTCCTGGTTTACTCCTGGTTTAGACCTGGTTTAGTCGTAGTTTAGACCTGGTTTAGACCTGGTTTAGACCTGGGTCGGACCTGGTTTAGAACTGGTTTAGTCCTAGTTTAGACCTGGTTTAGTCCTAGTTTAGACCTGGTTTAGTCCTGGTTTAGTCCTGGTTTAGACCTGGTTTAGACCTGGTTTAGTCCTGGTTTAGACCTTGTTTAGTCCTGGTTTAGACCAGGTTTAGTTCTGGTTTAGACCTGGTTTAGACCTGGTTTAGTCCTGGTTTAGTCCTGGTTTGGTCCTGGTTTAGACCTGGTTTAGTCCTGGTTTAGACCTGGTTTAGTCCTGGTTTAGACCTGGTTTAGACCTGGGTTTGTCCTGGTTTAGACCTGGTTTACTCCTGGTTTAGTCCTGGTTTAGACCTGGTTTAGACCTGGGTTTGTCCTGGTTTACTCCTGGTTTAGTCCTGGTTTAGACCTGGTTTGGTCCTGGTTTAGACCTGGTTTGGTCCTGGTTTAGTCCTGGTTTAGACCTGGTTTAGACCTGGTTTAGTCCTGGTTTAGACCTGGTTTAGACCTGGTTTAGACCTGGGTTTGTCCTGGTTTACTCCTGGTTTAGACCTGGTTTAGACCTGGTTTAGTCCTGGTTTAGACCTGGTTTAGTCCTGGGTTTTTCCTGGTTTAGACCTGGTTTAGTCCTGGTTTAGTCCTGGTTTAGACCTGGTTTAGACCTGGTTTAGTCCTGGTTTAGACCTGGTTTAGACCTGGGTTTGTCCTGGTTTAGACCTGGTTTACTCCTGGTTTACTCCTGGTTTAGACCTGGTTTAGTCCTGGTTTAGACCTGGGTTTGTCCTGGTTTAGACCTGGTTTACTCCTGGTTTACTCTTGGTTTAGACCTGGTTTAGTCCTGGTTTAGACCTGGGTTTGTCCTGGTTTAGACCTGGTTTACTCCTGGTTTACTCCTGGTTTAGTCCTGGTTTAGACTTGGTTTAGTCCTGGTTTCGACCTGGTTTCGACCTGGTTTCGACCTGGTTTAGACCTGGTTTAGTCCTGGTTTAGTCCTGGTTTGGTCCTGGTTTAGACCTGGTTTAGTCCTGGTTTGGTCCTGGTTTAGTCCTGGTTTAGTCCTGGTTTAGTCCTGGTTTAGTCCTGGTTTAGTCCTGGTTTGGTCCTGGTTTGGTCCTGGTTTAGACCTGGTTTAGTCCTGGTTTAGACCTGGTTTAGACCTGGTTTCGACCTGGTTTAGACCTGGTTTAGACCTGGTTTAGTCCTGGTTTGGTCCTGGTTTGGTCCTGGTTTAGACCTGGTTTAGACCTGGTTTAGACCTGGTTTAGTCCTGGTTTAGTCCTGGTTTAGTCCTGGTTTAGTCCTGGTTTAGTCCTGGTTTAGTCCTGGTTTGGTCCTGGTTTAGACCTGGTTTAGTCCTGGTTTAGTCCTGGTTTAGACCTGGTTTAGACCTGGTTTCGACCTGGTTTAGACCTGGTTTAGTCCTGGTTTAGTCCTGGTTTGGTCCTGGTTTAGACCTGGTTTAGACCTGGTTTAGTCCTGGTTTAGTCCTGGTTTAGTCCTGGTTTGGTCCTGGTTTAGACCTGGTTTAGTCCTGGTTTAGTCTTGGTTTAGTCCTGGTTTAGTCCTGGTCCCGTCTCCAGACTCCAGCAGGTCTGAGTTTAATCACTAAATTCATCCTTTCAACACTGTGCGTAACTCGTGCGTAACGCGGAGCGACGCCAGCGACAAACCAAACCGCTCCTGATATATTCACCGTTATTTCAGCGTTTGATTTCCTCCCGAATTCAGATAAAAGTTTTAGTTTTTACCTGGAGACATGGTGGAGCAAACCGCGAGATAAACCATCCACTTGTTTGTCGTGTCCCTGCTCCGTGCGTAACGTGCGTCGCTGCTCCTCGGTCCTCTGTCTGCGCTGGTGTGACCGCCCCGAGCGTCTGTCCCGTGTTTATCAGACTGTGGCCGACCCCGGATCAGCTTACCCCCGCGCCCACGCACTGTGACCGGGAAACAGCTGGGCCACGGGCCGGGGGAGCGCGCTGTCACCCGGGGAACTGAAGCGCACTGTGACCCGGGGAACAGAACTGATCCACGGGCTGGAGAAGCGCACTGTCACCCGGGGAACAAAGTGGAACTCTAATCTCTAATCCTATAACCTTATTTAAATGTGATCAATATAAAAAATAAACTATAACACCTACTAAATAATACAGCTGTTATCCTCCATGGTACAGGTCAGATCTGTGGAGAGGCGACCCGCTCGTAGTTAGAATACTGTACACGTTTTCCAACAATAGAAACTGCTGTATTTGAATAAATGGAAGATGGAAAAGTATTACTGCCATAATACGGAACATGTCAGGCAAAGCAATAGTATCTCCATGGAGACAAGCAGGTGATTGATTGACCCTACATCAGCAAAGTTACACAGTGCACCTTTAAGTCCCACTTTAGTGCTGAAAAAAAGTTATTTTGTGTTGACCTGGTTTGGTCCTTTTTGGTTTAGTCTTGGTTTGGTATAGACCTGGTTTAGTCATTTTTAAACCTGATTTAGCCCTGTTTTAGTCCTTTTTTAGACCTAATTCAGTCCTGGTTAGCCCTTCTTTTTAGACTTGATTAAGTCCTGGTTTGGTATAGACCTGTTTTAGTAATTTTTAAACTTTATTTAGTTGTGTTTTAGTCCTGGTTTAGTCCTTTTTCAGACCTAGATTAGTCTTGGTTCGGTTTAGACCTGGTTTATTCCTGTTCTTGTCCTGTTTTAGTCCTGTTTCGGACCTGGTTTCGACCTGGTTTCGACCTGGTTTAGTCCTGGTTTAAACTTGGTTTAGTCCTGTTGTTGTCCTGGTTTAGACTTGGTTTAGTCCTGGTTTAGACCTGGTTTAGACCTGGTTTAGACCTGGTTTAGTCCTGGTTTAGTCCGTTCTCGTGTCTGGTCTTGCAGTAATCAAAGAAAAAACAAATGAAGACAAAACTGACCGTTCTCAGACATGTTTGGAGCAGATCCTGTGTAAAGTCCTCTTCTTCTTTTCTCCTCTTCTCTTTCCTCCTCTTCTTTTCTTCTCTCCTGTTTGACTCTGATTATTTTTCACCTGTTCCACAACAACACTTTATGATTCATTTATAACTGTCACAGATAAAACAGCTAATCTTTTACTACAGCAGCAAAGCAGGAACAGCAGTAGAAGTAGCAGTATTAGTAGTAATAATAATAGTAGTATTAATAGTAATAGTAGCAGTAATAGTAGTAGTAGTAATAGTAGTAGTAATAGTAGTAGTAGTAATAGTAGTAGTAGTAGTAATAGTAGCAGTATTAGTAGTAATAGTAATAGTAATAGTAGTAATAGTAGTAGTTCTACACTTTCCACAGTCTTGCGTTACCTTGGACAGTTGCAAAATGAAAAGTGAAATTAAAAAAACAAACAAAAACACATGAAGATCTTTTAGTTGCATTTGTTCTTCTTTATTTATCGTTCATCTTTTGATGTCATTTAAATCTTCATTAATTAAAGTTTTACAGTTTGCACAGTAATCACATTTCTTTCAATATTTCCAGATAAAGGTGCACTCTGTAACTTTTTGTTTGGGAGTCCGTCACCTGCTTGTTTCTATGGATACGTCACTGCTCTGCCTGGAATGTTCCACAGTGTGTCTTTAAACAGCTCTACTTTACATTTATCCAATCACAGGTGGTTTTAGAGCTCAAAAACACAGAGAAAAACAGATTGTGACTGTGAGCGGGGTCGCCTCTCCACAGATCTGACCTGGAACTTGGTCCGGTTTGGGCTCCATGAAGATAGAAAGGTTTAAAGCCACACTGTGGAACATTCCAGACAAAGCAATAACTTCTCCATGGTGAAAAGCGTTTGGGGGACCTTCCAGCAGAAATGCTACACAGTGCACCCCTAAAACCCCATACATGCATGTCAAAATATTATAAAACGCAGCGCTGTAGAGACGATTCTAATGAGATCTTGGTTTATCCGAGCTGTAAAAGTCCACGCAAAGTGTCAGAGGTTAGAACAGTGACTGATAACGACTATCTTAATACAGACGATTAATCATTATGTAACAGTGACGTGTGGTGAGGGTCACGGCTGAGGCACTGACGTCGTCACATTCAGATTTACAAATATTAAACCAGGGACAGTTCCTCTCCCTGTGAGTGACTGGAGCTCAGAATATTTTTGATCTGAAGCTGAAAATTAATTATTATCGATCAGTCTGCCGTACATCTCCACCTAAAAGGACCTCAGTCTGTCGTACATCTCCACCTAAAAGGACCTCAGTCTGCCGTACATCTCCACCTAAAAGGACCTCAGTCTGTCGTACATCTCCACCTAAAAGGACCTCAGTCTGTCGTACATCTCCACCTAAAAGGGCCTCAGTCTGCCGTACATCTCCACCTAAAAGGACCTCAGTCTGTCGTACATCTCCACCTAAAAGGACCTCAGTCTGCCGTACATCTCCACCTAAAAGGACCTCAGTCTGCCGTACATCTCCACCTAAAAGGACCTCAGTCTGTCGTACATCTCCACCTAAAAGGACCTCAGTCTGTCGTACATCTCCACCTAAAAGGACCTCAGTCTGTCGTACATCTCCACCTAAAAGGACCTCAGTCTGCCGTACATCTCCACCTAAAATGCCCTCAGTCTGCCGTACATCTCCACCTAAAAGGACCTCAGTCTGCCGTACATCTCCACCTAAAAGGACCTCAGTCTGCCGCACATCTCCACCTAAAAGGACCTCAGTCTGCCGTACATCTCCACCTAAAAGGACCTCAGTCTGCCGTACATCTCCACCTAAAAGGACCTCAGTCTGCCGTACATCTCCACCTAAAAGGACCTCAGTCTGCCGTACATCTCCACCTAAAATGCCCTCAGTCTGCCGCACATCTCCACCTAAAAGGACCTCAGTCTGCCGTACATCTCCACCTAAAAGGACCTCAGTCTGCCGTACATCTCCACCTAAAAGGACCTCAGTCTGCCGCACATCTCCACCTAAAAGGACCTCAGTCTGCCGCACATCTCCACCTAAAAGGACCTCAGTCTGCCGTACATCTCCACCTAAAAGGACCTCAGTCTGCCGTACATCTCCACCTAAAATGCCCTCAGTCTGCCGTACATCTCCACCTAAAATGCCCTCAGTCTGCCGTACGTCTCCACCTAAAAGGACCTCAGTCTGCCGCACATCTCCACCTAAAAGGACCTCAGTCTGCCGTACATCTCCACCTAAAAGGACCTCAGTCTGCCGTACACCTCCACCTAAAAGGACCTCAGTCTGCCGTACATCTCCACCTAAAAGGACCTCAGTCTGCCGTACATCTCCACCTAAAAGCCCCGGGCCACTCCTTTGAGGACAGTGAGGTCCAGATCTTGGCCAGAGAAAAGAACTGGTTTGAGAGGAGGAGTTAAAGAGGCTATTTTTGTCAAGAAAGAGAATCCTTCCTTGAACACAAATGGAGGTCTCAGACATCATTTGTCTCCATCTATAACTCTATCCTCAAACCTAAATCAAAACAAACAAAGAAAACAATAGTGCAGCAGGTCAGGTCCAGAGGTGTGAAAACACCATTATGGTCCTGAATGGTTCTGCTAACAAGAGCCACACTCCACTCCCACTGCAGATCTAACAGGCCCACCTAACTAACACAAACTGTAAACAAGTAGGTGTGGGAGTCTCAGAGTCATTTCATTGTAGTGAGCGCCCCCTTCAGGCAGATACAGGCAGTGTCCACCAGCGTCTGACCAGAACTGAAGAAGCAGAAGAAACGGATTCCACCAAATAAACTTTTGTCCAGTCGACAAACTGAATTTCTCCCTTTGCCGTAGTTTGGGATGTTTGGACTCAACACCCGTCCACTTCTGTCCCTAAACGCTGTAACCCGCTTTCTTGTGGCGGCACTTCCGGTTAAACACGATTCATGTCGATGGAGAATTTGGGAAAACTTAAATCTGACATTAAAGTCGGTTCAATTGTGCACGCTGCAAAAAAGCTTGGCCAAAATGTAAGAACTAAACACTTAAATCTATCAGAAGATGACTTAAAAGTACTGGAATTATCTCTCCATGCAGCAAGATCATTTTAGTTAGTTGTCCTAAAATAAACTCCCTCTACACTAGATTTAAGCCGTCTCTGAACTACTAAGTCGATAATAAATCTGAAAACAAGATGAAGAACCTGCTTAGAGTCCGGACTGAACTGATTTGCTGTGAGGATCAGCTCCACACAAAAAAAATACAACCCCAACGATGATTCCAGCCTTAAAAGTGACATTTTGTTAGAACCGAAAGAAAATGGATGGATGGACATTTTGTTAGAATATCTATTTTCTTAACACATTAAAATTCAGATTCAACAAATTGAAATGTAAAGACTCAGTACGGGATTATAAAAAGTTATTAAAACCATTGTCCATTGTGTTGTTAAGCAGCAAAACGACATAAAATTGGGTAAAATGAGAATAAACATAAAAAAATAAACATAAAAACCCTAAAATGTAACAGAAATGTGCGAGACAGGAAACTGATTTGAAATGCCGTGGACCAGAATCTTTTAGGCCGATCTGAGCAGGAACCTCTGAAAAACAAAATCAAACACAGAAATGAGTGAAAACTTTAAAGGGACAGTGTGTAAGATTTTTACACACTGATCTGACCTGTACATTACCGAAATTGAAGATACCCATTCAAAAATACTTTGTTTTCCAAGCCTTTTCACTTCCATCATGAAATCAAAGTATTCTTTTGGACTTAGATATAGTCACATAAAAGGGGGATCTTCCCCATGCAGAGGCAGCCATTTTGAATACGAGAGCCGCAGAAGGACATTTGGGCTCCGCCTTCGCCTTCGGCAAGGCTCGTGGTTTTGGGTAAACAACACAAGCATGCTGCCGGATCAGACGTCGTAATGGACGTGTTTTAGACTAAATTGTTTTACTGGATTTTATTCGCTGGATCCTTACGGACAAATTGAGAGCAAGTTTATGGTGAAATACAGAGTTTGACCTGTGCAAAGCATTCTAAGGTAAGCTAACCTTGTTTTGTGCTTTCCGTATAAAAGCCCCATGTGCTCAGGGAGTGATTGTTTTGCAGGGAAATGAATTACATAGTCAAAAAGAGGAGACTGTAAGGTTTCATTTGATGTGTAGAGTGTCATGGTACATGATCGGGAATGTGTGTTTTCATGAGAAAAGAAAAAAAAAAAAAAAACGGGACCGCGTTTTATTTATACAGTAGCGGTGCGCGCGCCCAGGTGACCCTCGAGGTCTGCCGTAGCTAAAACAGAAAGTGCAATAGCACCATCCACCTATGCGCCACGAATCCTACACACTGGGGCTTTAAAGAGGTAAAAACTAAACTAACTGCTCTTATTGTTTTTAAAATCACCACTGAACCTAGAATGCCATTATGACCAGCAACAATAATGTGAAATATAGCCACAAGCAGTGAAATCGGCCAAAGTATGCACGGATTATCGCTCGTCGAAATTTGATGGAGAGCTGCAAAAACAAACCTGAATTTGTGGCGTTTTCACGGAAACACCGTTCAGTCTTTTAGAATGCTTTTATTAACGTTTAATGTCCCACTTGTCTAGATCAGTGGTCCCCAAACTTTTCTGAGCCACGGACCGGTTAATGTCACCCAAAATTTTCACGGACCGGGAGGGGTGCACGCAGATATTGGCGGATAAATACCACTAAATAAAGAACACAAGAACTGTGGCATATTATAAATATATAAATATAATAATAACGGTGAATCCACTGTGTACTTGTATGTAATCATAGAATCACCTGTTGCGATAAATCCATATTTTAAGTAGATCTCCTGGTATTGCCTGTTAAATCCAGCTCTTTTTCTTAGTGGCCATCGGCTCTTGACTTCTGTCTCCTCACGGGGCCTTTTCCCCTGTGCAAAGACATTTTCCAAAGACGTCTGTTTTTTCCTCACTTTGTTGGCATGTGGGTTTAATATTAACATACGTTCACACTGCAGCCTGAAGTGACCCAAATCCGATTTTTTCCCCTCTATGCGATATTCGGGGTTTAACATTCCTGCATTAACATCCAAAGAAGCATTTTGCCTAAATAACGCGACCAAGGTTAACGCGAGTTCTACTTGTTAATGTCTATCTAATAAAACGATAGCAAGTAATACTAACTATCGATTTATAGGCAAAAACTGCTCACACAGCTCCTTCGTTCTGCGGCTATAATCATGTTAGGGACCGTCAACAAATGATCTTCACATTACTGAAATTATTCCGTCCCCCTGCTCCATCGTAGCAGTGACTCCCTCCAGTAATGTGAAGATCATTTGTTGACGGCCCCTAACATGATGGTAGCAACTTCATTACACTCTCTTTTCAGAACACGGACGGACCACTCAAAATGAAGGGGGGGGGATGAGCCACCGTGGCCCGGTACCAAATGGCCCACGGACCGGTACCGGTCCGCGGCCTGGTGGTTGGGGACCACTGGTCTAGATGATACAGCACGATTCTGGTGAGTCTGGGTCAAAAACCCGAGGAGGAGTTCGTTCAAATACGAGGACAGGAAAATTTGCCTTCGGCGCTGGGTCACCGTGCTTGGTCCAATATGGCTGACTTCCTGTTGGTCGCCTAGCAACGGCGTAATATACTTTTTTGTTCCTATTCCCATGATGCATCAGTGTACCAAATTTGCTTTGGCTACGACAAAGTTTTTGCCGGGTGTCCCATTGGCGAGAACAGATGTTTGGCCTGTTGCCATGGCAACACGGGTATAGCCATTGGCGCAATGTATTTTGATTTTCCAGGGGGTGCTGTCGAGCCATTTTTTAAGATTTTTTAATACAGATTATTTGTAAATTCCTTTTTTGGCGTTCTTGAATTTTGTGCAAAATTTTGTGAGTTTTCGTCGGTGGGAAGTGCCCGAAACCTGAAAAAAGTGTATAGGAAAATAATAAGAATAAGAAAAACCAGAACAATAACAATAGGCCCTACGCTTTAGCGCTTGGGCCTAACTAGGGTCGAAATCACGCAATAATGATGAGTCTAAATCAAATAAATGACAACTTTATTTTGTTTATTTTGTGAACAGTATTTTCGGATCTTTATTATAATGTCGTTTCCTCGTTACAAACAGACCTGGAGTTGTGTTTTGTCTCATTCACACACGTTTAACACGCAAACCCGGGGTTTAAGCTTGGGCTTTTAAGCTTGGGCTTAAAAGCCCAAGCTTAAACCCCGCAAGATTTAGGCCGAGTTCTTCTGCTGTTCACGTAAAAACTACCACCTGATGACATCACAAGGTGGAACAGAGCGTTTGGAGATGTTACAGACGAATAATAAAGAGTTCCTCAAACATGAGAATGAAACAAACACGACTCCAGCTCTGTTTGTGAGGAGGAAACGACATTAAAACGTCAATGTTTTTAAGCTGCATTGTGTAACTTTTCGGTTGCGGGTCCGTCACCTGCTTGTTTCTATGGATACGTCACTGCTCTGCTTGGAATGTTCCACAGTGTGACTTTAAACAGCTCTACTTTACATTTATTCAATCACAGGTGGTTTTACAGCTCAAAAATACCTAGAAAAACAAACATTCTGACTGTGAGTGCGCTCGCCTCTCCACAGATCTGAGCTGTAACTTGGTCTGGTTTGGTCTCCGTGAAGATAGAAAGGATTAATGCCACACTGTGGAACATTCCAGACCATAAAGCCGTAACATCTCCGTGGGGAGAAGCAGAAAAGCCTGCTGTGACGTCATCAGAGACTCTGCGCTGGTGCAGATAAGCGTTTGCCTCGTGGCGTCGCCTCGTTTCAAAGGCGAGCGAGACAAAGGCTGGTGTGTGCGGGGCAGCGGTGCATGCTGGGTAACGAGCGGTAGAATGGGCCGTATTGTGGAGCAGTGACAGGGGCTTTGTTGAGCAAGAGCTGAGGTGGGACAGTGGTGGGAGGGGAGCCTGGGAAACACAACGGCTCCTCGCCATCTCACATAGATCAGATTCAAATAATTTTATGACCTTTTTGCTTTTTCGTGACAAAAATATTATAAAAAGAGATCAGATTCAAACAGGGCTGGACTGGGAGAAACAAACGACCCTGACATTTTTGTCTTAGACCAGCCCCTCATAATTAGCGGAGCACAACGGACTAATTTATGTTTGTGTTCCCCGAAGCAAAGTATTTTACTATTGTTACGTCTTGGCCGAGGGGAAACCAGGGCGCAACATTTCAAGGAAAAATCCCCAAAACCACCAGCAAACTCACAGTAACTACATTCAAAATTCCTGTGGAAACAAACTTTACTCATCATCTCTACACGATTCACGTAGGTCACCTGTTTTGGCTTCAAAATGGCAAATTTCGCTGAAAGGTGAGCGATTTCATGCCTGGCCGTCACCTAAAAGTCCCGGTATTATCCTCACATTAGTACCTGCTGACCTGCTGTGCCTGTGCGACACTTCCCTGGTCACTCTGTCCCTCGGGTTTCCTCAGGTTCCCTCAGGTTCCCTCGGGTTCCCTCGGGTTCCCTCGGGTTCCCTCGGGTTCCCTCGGGTTCCCTGTCCACAGTCTCTGGCTGCTCCTCTCCCTGTCCACCTTCAGCCTGGGCTGCAGAGGACGTGGAGGCTCCAGCCCCTCCAGAGAATATGTCTGTTATTTTAGAACATTTTGCAGCGTCTATAGTGAGATTTTTTTCATCTTTTAGCTGTAACTTCTCCACACCCCCTTTCTGCCGCTTCTCCATGTTTCCACACTCAACACTGAACCTGGCGGGGATCAGTGCAGAAAAAGGGGTGGGACCGCTCTCGTGAGCTTCTATATCCTGATTGGTTTAGTCCACTGTCTGTATTGAAGATGGACCAATGGGACGCCTCCTCTAAATTGTGGGCTGGTCTCGAAGTTAAAAAAAAAAAAAAAAAAAAAAGAACTGGACTTAACTACGATACAGCAGGCAGCAAGGAGATAAGGGCATTTTGGTCTAGTTACCTGGGTTACTATTACTATTTACCTGTTACTATTTATGGGTTAGGGTTAGGGTCTAAATCTATGATTGAACGGGACACCAGCTGGTTATTTGGACTTGGGTTACCTGCAGGATAAGATAAGATAAGATAAGATATGCCTTTATTAGTCCCTCAGTGGGGAAATTCCAGTGTTGCACAGCACACAGGATATATCTTTTCCTATAAAATAGAACTTTGTCACTTCACAACAATATTGAGGCTCAGAGTACAGATCCATAATAAAAATAAAAATTAATACACACACACACACACACACATATATGTACATACACACAAGCACATGCATAAACCTTTACACACACACAGCTACACACACGATACTTGGATAACTTGTGGGTATTGCATCAAATATACAATACAATATTCACATGGAGTGACGAGTAAACCGACTTGGTGGAAGGTGTCCATTTTCATCTATTCATTATGCAGGGCTCTCAAGTTTTGAGCGGGGTCGTGCGTAATTTCCGAGGAGCGGGGGGGTGGGGGACTTTAATAAATGTGTCAATTTAAACAGGAAATATCCGTTATTGGCTACAGCTGTAGGCCAAATATCGGATACCTATTGATTACAAAAATTCATCTACATAGAATACCAAGACTAAGCCAGGACTAAACCAAGACTAAACCAGGACTAAACCAAGACTAAACCAGGACTAAACCAGGACTAAACAAAGACTAAACCAGGACTAAACCAAACCAAGACTAAACCAGGACTAGACCAAGACTAAACCAGGACTAAACAAGGACTAAACCAGGACTAGATCAGGACCAAACCAGGACCGGTCTGGGGAGTGACTCACCTGTTCGGAGCTGCAGGTCGCTCCGTGTGTCCGCAGCACAGCCTATAGTCTGGTTAACACCTGACCATATCACAAGTGAGATATGGGTCTGGAAACTCGCTTCGAAAAATCCAGTAGCGGAGGTGTGGTTAGCGATCGCCAACGGCCGTTTATTGGGCGTTATGAATGTCGATCATTGAGCGTATACGTAAGTCCATAGCCAATCATGTCAGTTGTCAGTTCAAACTACAAGCTTCCGTTTGTCATGTAGTACGCGTCACCGTCTTGCCGCCCCTCCCCGCTCTCTGATTGGGGACCTAAATCTGGGACTCTCGCTTGGACGAGCTGCCAGGCCGCCTTCCAGTTCGAAACGAACGGAAGCGGACTGGGAATTCCCAGGCTACAGCCGGTACAGTACACCGGGCTCCGAGCGCCTTTCCCGGCTCACCGCGGGCTGAGGGTCCGCTGACAGACCGGCGGAGAGGAGGAGACAGCGGGGGAGACAGAGGAGGAGACACAGGGACACCCGCTAACTGAGATTTTTTTCCGGGGAGCGGGGCGGGGAGGAGGGGGGGGGGTTTCGGTGAAAACGCGCGGTGCCTGCATAAACTGAGCCACACAGACCGATTTTCTGGGCACCAAAACAAAACAAACAAACAAAAAAAAATCAGCGTGAGAAATGCCATGTGTGGCGTGTGAGCGTGTGAACACGTCGAATTGTGTGCGTCACACTCTCAATGCGTCAGACTTGAGAGCCCTGTCATTGTGAAACTAATAATGTTATTTTTGACCCCTCTGGGAGTATTACATCTTCACACTGTAGAATGTGAAAATGACCAGTTGCTGGGTTTCAGATGACATCACAGCGTTCTAAAGCCAATATTAAATAATACAAATGGACGGAAAACAATGAATATTGTTAAAATGCAAAATGATACTGTAGTACAGTGAGCTGAGCTTTTACCATCTGTAATTATGACATCATCACATTCTAGAATGTGAAAACCATCAAAGCCTGATGAACGCAGTGTGTCGCCATGGTAATGCAGTGTGTCACCACGGACGTGTCGCCATGGTAACTTCCAATGGAACCCATGGTCATGTGACTCAAAGCTTTGACCTTTGAAACCCATGGTCATGTGACTCAAAGCTTTGACCTTTGAAACCCATGGTCATGTGACTCAAAGCTTTGACCTTTGAAACCCATGGTCATGTCACTCACAGTTCAAAGAAGCTTTGACCTTTGACCTGGCAAAGAATACTTTGACTCAAAGCAGACCAGAGATTATATGAGAGACGCCATTTAACAGAGAGAGCACACTGATTTAGACAAAGATGAGACTTAGATAACCTTTGTAGATCCACAAGGGAAATTATTCTCAGACACTCAGAGAGACACAAGTTTTTTTTTTACTAGTAATATAAACAAAACAAAACTTATGGCCAAGGATACATCCAGCCCAGAGGAGCACTCTCCTCCCAGTGGGGCCACCCCCCCAACTCCCTCTCCACTTGATGTGTTCATCCCCCAAATCCCCACCAAAGAAATCCAGGACGCGGTGAAGAACATGTTTGACCAAGCTGCAGGCCTGGCACAGCAAATGTCTGCCATGGAGATCCTGGAAGAAATGTTCGTGAAGCTGATCGATATCATCTGTAGAGTGATCCTGGACACCTTGAGGAAGAGGGTATTAGAGGGACAACCCCCTCTGCTGGTATCTGAGCAGGCAGTCGAAAGAGCATTGCTGACCTGCCTCAGTGAAAGCTTTATTTCAGTACTTCAGGGCTCCTTTCATGAGGCCATCAACAAGATCTCCAAATTACTAAGTGCTAAGGTGACCAGCCAACTCAACTCTGTCCTGGGCCGCAGCCGAGTGCAGGACATGCACCTTGAGGTCCCCAAGGAGACCATGCACAGTCCCCCAAAAGAGCATATGAAAGACCTGGTAGACCATACCACACCGATGCTGCATGCCTTCAAGAACAAGGCTCAGCCCATGAGCTCCTCTGGCGGGGTCCTGAAAACCTCGAGCCCAGCCCCTGCCTCTAAAAGGTCAAATGGTGTACTGCCAGAAACCTCAAGCCCCAGCACCCAAGAGGCCACAGCTGAGGTCATGGAAATCCTGTTGGCTGAAGCTGTGAAGCTGAGTGGAGAGGAGAAGAGGAGCCTGAGCCACGAGAGCCTCAAAGTGGCCTCCTCCATCGTCTCCTCCATCACAGAAGAGATCAGACGCATGGAGTCTCGAAGGCCTCACGTCATTGTAGAGAAGGGTGGCTTAATCTGCTCTCCCTGCCTGACAGGAGTGGGCAACAAGATCAGGGGCTTCTTCACCATGTGCTACGTCAAATCCGCCCTCCGCGATGCATTGAGTTGCCTCTGCACCTGCCCTGGTGCTCGCCCTAAAGTGTCCCCAGAGGAGGTGATGGAGAAGGTCTCTCCTCTTCTTCAGGGGCTGGTCCCTGTTGAGGGAGACGTGTATGAAAGTCTGCACCGGGACATCAGTCAAGGTCGTTTCAGTGACCTTACCGAGACCCTGACTGATACCATCTCAGCCAACATGGCTGTAGATAACAGGCACCCAAGGTTCAGGAAGAGTGTTCGGTTTTCGATCAAGGGCTTTATGAACAAAATGGATGAGTGGGTGTACTGTCAGACACAGCTGCCCACCCAGACGAACCCAGTCCAAATTACATTGGTGAAGATCCACAGACTGTTTTGGAGAATGCGCAGTACCTGCAAGACCCCAAGACAGATAACAAGTGAGGAGCTAGCCGCTGAGGCTGTGGAGCAGAAAACAAGGGAAAAAGCAGGGCCCTGCAGCCAATGCAAGAAGATCAAACTGAGCAGATGTTTTCCTTGCACAGACTGTGTGGAGCGGGAACCCTCTGATGGAGCAGAGAGTGACCACACCACCCACCAGACCACACCAAGATCCCCTCAGCCACAGGTTTATGGGCCAGCCCTCTCCTCCCTGTCCACTAGCCAGGACGCCCCTCTGAAGCGTGTGGTGCTGGCTGAAGAACCAAGAACCCCTCAGCCACAGGCTTATGGGTCAGCCCTCTCTCCCCTGTCCACTAGCCACGACGCCCCTCTGAAGCGTGTGGTGCTGGCTGAATCTGCATTGCCCGCTTCAGATGTGTCCAGGGCACTTACCTCTGGATTTTCAACAACCTCTGGGAAGCTGGACTCCCTGCCTGAGCTGTGGAGCAAAGCCGACTGCAACAGTCTGGTTTATGAGATTGTCTCAAAAATCTTTGAGGCTAAATTGGACCTTCTCAGTTTCCGTGTGTCCAAGGACCTACTGGCACAGCTGGAGGACCAGGTGTCAGGGTGGAACATTTTGATCAAGCCAAGCAGATATAAAGACGTGGCTTCAGCCGTGTACAAAGAACTGTGCAGAGACAAAAAAAAGATCCATGTGCGCCATGCTGCTCTGGCTCAGAGAAAATTTACCCCCACTGTCATAGAGCTCATCCGCATTAACTTGGAGGCCCAAAGAAACACAAGAAGCGCACACAGGGTCCACCAAACCCCCTCCAACCCCACGGCCTCACAAACACCAGACAACCCCACCAACCCCCCGGGACAGAGCCTGATAGACCTCCTGGGTATCTGGTTCTGATGGACTGAGCAGAGCTCCTCAGCATCGAGCAGGTCGAATGCTCGATGAGGAGGAGCACACGGGAGAATGAGGGTAGGGCAAAAAAATCAAATCAATTTAGGGAGACCGGGTATGGACTGAGCAGACATCCTCAGCACCGAGCAGGTCAAATGCTCGATGAGGAGGAACACACGGGAGAATGAGCATATGGCAGAAAAAAACAAAATAAATCATATAATAATAGCACTGTTGATGTTGCAACTATGTTCTTAAAAAATGTGTGAAGAATCCCTCAATCGTCCAGGTAGAATCCATGGCAAAAGAAGAAATTCAATTTGTCAGCTGGACAAAGTTTATTGGGTCGAAGACGTTTTGTAGCTCATCCAAGCTACTTCGTCAGTTCTGCCCAGAGTGCTGGTGGACACTGCTTATATAGCTGCAGGGAGGAGCTAACTTCAATGAAATTACTATGAAACTATCACCAGGTGTGATATTAATTTCAGTTAGCTCCTCCCTGCAGCTAGACATACACAGTGTCCACCAGCACTCTGGGCAGAACTGATGAAGTAGCTTGGATGAGCTACGAAACGTCTTCGACCAAATAAACTTTGTCCATCTGACAAATTGAATTTCTCCTTACCATGGATTCTACCTGGACGACTGAGGGATTCTTCATACTGCAGTCTTCACTACACTGAATGGCGTAGACCACATTGTTTTGTTTGTGGCTCGGTGTTTTGTCCTTTGGGTGGACGAGTTTCTGTCTTAAAGTGTTTGTGGGTTTGAAATAGACTCATTGTCTGAAAATTCTACTTCCACCTGCTCCATTTTGAGCAAAAGGAACTCCAGAGTTATGTGACATAAGCTTGTACTAGAAATCATGAGTTTTCTATTTCGTTTATTAAATTTCGTTTAAATGGAACCTGCATATTGCTCAAATAAACCTAAAAACCTAAAAAAAAAAATAAAAAAATCCCCTTTTCAGAAACACCGGCCAGGTAAGGAATCGCTACCCCTTTCCTCCTGGGTTCGAATTCTCTGTTGTCTTGTTTCTTGCCCTTGTCTCTCTTGGTTTTGTTGACAGCCCATTTAGGATATCCACAGAGAGGGCTTCCTGCACATGTTGTTCTTCTTTCTCCTTACCCTCTGTGCTTGTGGGAACCACTTGGGCCCTGTGTTGTAATGTCTGAATAACTCCCAGTTTGTGCTGCAGTGGGTGGTGTGAATCAAAAAGCAGGTATTGGTCTGTGTATGTGCCCTTCCTGAAGACTTCTACTTGGAGTCGCCGGTCTCCTCCTATCGTTACTGCACAATCTAAGAACGCCAATGTGTTATCCTTGACATCTTCACGAGTGAATTTGATGTTCGGATCTACAGAATTGATATGTGCAATAAAAGGTTCCAAATCTTGAATTTTGATTTTTGAAAAACAGTACAAACCTACAGTATTTCAAAATTTGTCATTGTTCATATTTGCTGATACCAACATTTAGCTTTCAAAATCTGACATTTGAAGTGAAGTCACCTGAAGTGAAAATAAATATCACAAATGAACACATCTGTTAAAATAGTAATATATTGATCAGATCTCTCTGTCCTTGCTGGAAGGCGGCTGCTTGTTTTCTTGCTCCCTTATCTACTGATCTGTGTCTGCGTGATTTTCTCTTGTTTTTGTCCATATTTTTCCTGTTGGAGTAGATTTTCGAATTCTAAATTATGGAACTGAAGCTGGTCCCAACGCAATTGGCTTTTTTTTTTCCACGAAGAAATACGAGTTCGGGAGAGCCGATCGGAACTATTTACTATTTGGATTTTTGATGGCAGGACATCTGAATTGGCCTGGGGGATGTTTTCTGATCCATTGGAGAATTGGAATGCCGGCAGCGGACAAAGAGCCCCCGAGCTGTCATTTTACACCACAGTGGAGCCGATGAAGACCAGGGAAGGTCTACATCAGAAGGTGACACAGATTGAACTGTACCATCTCTAATCTGTGGATACCCGAATGACGCTCAGATACCATCACAAATATGTCTGGAACTGTGCGAAACAAGCGAACAAGCGAAACAAGTCTGCGGTCATCTACGCGCCAGGAGGGAGGACTGAGAGTCTCAACGGCCCGGTTTGGAGACGTGAAGTTGGGGACTTTGCAGTACCGTTCATCTGAGTTCTAAAGTGTATCGATTACGTGCAATAATATATTTCTCCGTTTTCCACCTCGTTTTTCCCCCTCCCGTAATTGTATTTCCAAGCAAAAAGAGACTTCAGTGTTTACCGTTCCACTGTATTACGTCATACGTGTTTGTGACGGCTGTGATTGTATCTGCATTTTCTATTCCGTTTATGTTCTTGTATCACTGAGGAGAGAGGTGGGACGTTAGCGCCCCCATGTCGGCTGCCTTAAGGTCCATGGACTTGTCCATTTTAATCTCATCTCGTTTACAATGACAATAAAGCTTTCCATTCCATCAGAGATAGCAAAGACTTTCTTTTTCCATGTTTGGGTAAACATACAGCCATTTTTTTAATCGCCTGACAGAACTAATTTATACTACTGCTGTAGCTCCTTCTCGTACAATATTCTGCTTATGTTCATTATAACAGACTTAATTTCAATACTCAAACAAATCAATTAATTCAAGATGGCGGCGCGTGAAGACGCAGCGGCCCCTCGTCCGGCCGATAGCGTAGTGTTTTCACCGTCTTTGTCTAGTCTATCTTGTCCGTCTTCAGTGTTTTTTAACAAGTACAGTAGGCAGTTTCTGTTGGACATAGGCAGAACTGGCCAGCACAACTCCCTGGACACTACTAGAGGAGAAGCTGGCGCGCTTCGGACTACTCCGCCGGCCTGCTGCTAATGCTGCTAACGCTGCTACACCGGACTCGCCTGCCACCCCCCGCCCGGAGAGGAGACGCCGCAAGCGGTGTGAGAGGAAGCAGAAGCGAGGCAAGCGCGGCGGTATCAGAGCTAGGCTAACGGCTAGCCCGCACCGGCCGGCCATTCCATCCATTCTCCTCGCCAACGTGCAGTCTCTGGACAATAAAATGGACTACATCAGACTGAGGGCTGCCCAGCGCGACGTGAGGGAGTGCTGTGTTTTTGTTTTTACGGAAACATGGCTCCATGACAACATCCCGGACTCAGCGATACGCCTGGACGAGCTAACATGCTACCGCTCGGACCGAGCTAGCGGTGTCCCCGGAGTTAAATCCCGCGGAGGGGGTTTAATAATTTTTCTTCGGGACACTTATTGTCGGGACGCTGTGGTGGTATGTAGACACTGTTCACCCCTAGTGGAGTTTATGATTCTGAAGTGCCGGCCTTTTTATCTCCCGCGTGAAATCACGGCAATATTGCTAGTGGTGGTTTACGTCCCCCCATCACCGAACAGCGCTGATAGAAGGGAGGCACTGTATGAGCTGTATAACTCTATTAGCGAGCAACAGACTGCTCACCCGGACGGATTTTTTATCCTTGCCGGGGATTTCAACCATGCAGACCTCAAAACTGTCATGCCACAAATGCATCAGCATGTTGATTTCCCAACCAGGGGAAACAACATTTTGGACATGGTTTACACTACACACAAGGGAGCATACAAGGCTTACCCCCTCCCCCACATAGGCCTCTCTGACCACATCTCTGTTCTGCTCAGACCGGCATACAGACCCCGTGTGAGGGTCTCCAGGCCGGCTCTGAAGCAGATCCAGGTGTGGCCAGAGGGGGCCTCGTCTGCACTACAGCACTGCCTCGGTACAACAGACTGGGCAGTGTTCAAACAGGCCGCCACATACAACAATCACACTGACATTGAGGAGTACGCAGACACTGTGACCTCCTACATCACCAAATGCATTGGTGATGTCACACACACAAAAACCATCACCACCAGGGCTAACCAGAAGCCATGGCTGACAGGGGAGGTTCACAGGCTGTTGAGAGCCAGGAACGCTGCCTTCAGAGCTGGGGATGTCCCCCATCTGAGGGCAGCAAGAGCCAACCTGTCCCGTGGAATCAGGAAAGCCAAACACAGATACACACAGAAAATAACCGGACACTTTAGAGACAGCAGGGACACACGGAGTCTGTGGCAGGGCATCCAGAACATCACGGATTACAAACCCTTGCCACAGACCTGTGACAATAATATCACCCTGCTCAATGACCTCAACAGCTTCTTTGCACGGTTTGAGGCAGGAAATGACACCCGGCCCCAAAAAACTCCACCACCTCCCCACGACCAACCCCTGTGTGTGTCTGCAGCCAGCGTGAAGAGGACACTCTCCAGGATCAACACACGCAAGGCTGCAGGCCCGGACAACATTCCTGGTCGTGTGTTGAAAGACTGTGCAGAGGAGCTCAAGGATGTCTTCACAGACATCTTTAATGCTTCTCTGAGCCAGGCTGTCGTTCCCTCCTGCTTCAAAACCACTACCATCGTTCCCGTGCCAAAGAAGCCCACTCCGGCCACTTTTAATGACTATCGCCCTGTTGCACTGACCCCCATCATCATGAAGTGCTTTGAACGGCTAGTCATGGCACACATCAAATCCATCCTCCCCCCACCCTAGACCCATACCAGTTTGCATACCGGGCCAACCGCTCTACCGAGGATGCAATCTGTTCTGCACTTCACCCGGCTCTCACCCACCTAGACAATAAAGACTCATATGTGAGAATGCTGTTCATAGATTTCAGTTCAGCATTCAACACTATAATCCCACAGCAGCTCATTATCAAACTAGACCACCTGGGGCTTCAGACCTCACTCTGTAATTGGCTGCTGGACTTCCTCAGTGAGAGGCCACAGGCAGTGCGGGTCGGCAGAAACACCTCAAGCTGCATTAGACTGAGCACAGGAGCCCCCCAGGGCTGTGTGCTCAGTCCGATGCTCTTCACTCTGCTGACCCACGACTGCTCACCAGCGTTCAGCACCAATCACATAGTGAAGTTTGCGGACGATACGACTGTGGTGGGTCTCATCTCTAATAACGATGAGACAAACTACAGGAGTGAGGTGAGCCTTCTGACCCAGTGGTGCAGCAATAACAATCTCCTCCTTAATGTTGAAAAGACCAAGGAGATTGTTATTGACTTCCGGAGAGGCCCCACCCAGCACCCCCCACTGTCCATCAATGGTGCTGCTGTAGAGAGGGTGAGCAGCACCAAATTCCTGGGGGTGCACATCAGTGAGGACCTCTCCTGGACAGTGAATACTGTATCACTGGCAAAGAGGGCTCAGAAGCGCCTCTATTTCCTCCGCAAACTGAGGAGAGCTGGAGCCCCTCCACCCATTATGACCACCTTCTACCGAGGCACCATTGAGAGCGTCCTGACCAGCTGCATCACTGTGTGGTACGGGAGCTGAACAGAACAGAACAGGAAAGCCCTGCAGCGCATAGTGAATGCAGCTGGGAGGATCGCTGGTGTCTCTCTCCCCTCCCTCCTAGACATTTTTAACACCCGGGTCACCCGCAGAGCGTCCAGCATTGTGGGTGACCCGAGCCACCCCGCACATAGCCTGTTCAGCCTCCTGCCCTCGGGGAGAAGGTACCGGAGTCTCCGGGCCCACTCCTCCAGGCTTTCAAACAGCTTCATCCACCAGGCTGTCAGGAGGCTGAACTCACACCCGAACTCCCACCTTACCCATCTCCCACCCCCCACCCCCCATATTGGCATAACCTGTATTCCATAAAAGACATATCACTCTAGACACTTTAAAAAAACTGCTGCTAAGGACGACCGTTGCACTGTTGCACATTTACATTTACTACTGGATTTTACTCCTGTTGCACTGTTGTTTACTACTGTTATTGCACACTTACATTTACTACTGGAATTCTTAGTACTGTTGTTTACTCCTGTTATTGATTTTTACCCCCGTTGCACTGTTGTTTACTACTGTTATTGCACATTTACTACTGGAATTTTTAGTACTGTTGTTTACTCCTGTTGCACTAGAATTACTACTGTTGCACATTTATTTTTATTTTATCTTAACTCCTATGCACATTCTACTGCACATGACCAAGTCACTGCTGTATCTTCCACTGCACATTTTGATGCACACTGCACACTTTGGAAATCTGTATATAGTATAGGTTATTTATTATGTTGCACTGTTTTAAGATTTTAGACCGTAGACTTTAGTTTTAACTTTAGATCTCTGTCTTAGATAGTTTTTGTTGTGTTTTGTCTTCATATTGTATTTTGTACACTGTCTTTTTGCACTACCTGACCAGAGAGAAACGAAATTTCGATTCACTGTATGTTGAACACATATGGCAGAATTGACAATAAAGCTGACTTTGAACTTTGAACTTTGAAATCCTGTGGTCCAGGAAGAGCCTGATGAAAGTTCACGACTCTGAGACGATAGATTATTTATATATATATATTATAGATTGGAAGTTGGGATGCACCGATGTGAAAATATTAGCCGATGCCGATATCAGATATTAATGTTGCTGTTATCGGCCGATACCAATATTTATTTGTTTTGAGATAACATTTTATACAGACTGAAAATCATGCAAAATTAATTTTTGAATGTCTAATTTTATTTTCAAAACGTGTTTTGACTCCTGATTTTTTTTTTTTTCAATTTAAAATTTTTTTTTTTTATAGTGTAACATTTTTTTTAAATAGTGTAACATTGTGTTCCGCTTCCTGATTGGCTAAGGGACCTTTGCTGATTGATGTTATAGATGGGGGATGCGGGAGAGGGACCGGGACCAGACTGGAACTAGACCAAGACCAGACCAGGATCAGACCGGAACTAGACCAGGACTAAACGCGGACTAAAACAGGTCTAGACCAAGTCTAGACAAGGTCTAAACCTGGACTGGACCAGGACTAAACCTAGACTAAACCAGGACTGGACCAGGTCTAGACCTGGACTAAACCAGGACTAGACCAGGTCTAAACCAGAATTAAACCACCGCGTGCGGCTCTTTGCCTGGTTTCGTGCGGCTCTTGCGTTCGTTCATGTCGAGGTTTGATGTGCACGGTTTGGACACGGGTCTCGTGCTCACAGCCCCGGGTGGGACGCGCGGTCTCGCGCAGCCCCCCCCCGCCCACCCACCCCCACCCCCACACACACACACACACTTCACTATTAATACATTTTGTTGAAAATCTACCAAGTTTGAGTGTTTAAACGAGAGAGAAAAGTGAGGAAACGTTAATTCGAGGGATTACTGTACAGCAACATCACTGACACATGTTCACCATTTCATCATGTGTATATCGTCTACAGTTCAGTGTCAGTCCAGCTCTCCAGGAGAGAATATGGCACAATCAAACCACTCCAGATCAGATGTGAGAGTTGAAATTTCTTTCACCTTGTAATATTCCATAATGTTAATTTCCATTCCTGTTTTTCAAGACTCCAGATTATGATGTTGCCATCCCCTTACCCCTGGAGCCTCTCTCTTTCTTAATCCAATCCAACTTTATTTCTATAGCACATTTTATAAACAGAAACAGTTTCCAAAGTGCTGCACATTGAATCAATAAAACTTAATAAAAACATTACCAAAATAGCAATAAATAAAGGGATAATAATAAAATAACTAAAAACAAAAGCAATTATAAAAACACAGAGGACCACACGACTCACGCGGTATTAAAAACCAGAGAATAAAAGTGGGTCTTAAGACGAGACTTAAAACTCTCCAGTGTGGGGGCTGTTTTGACATGAGGGGGCAGAGCGTTCCATAACTTAGGGCCAACCACAGAGAAAGCCCTGGGCCCCCGAGTTTTAAGTCTAGTCTTAGGGCCCACGAGCTTGGATGAGGTCAGAAATGTATTTTGGGGCCAGTCCATTCAAAGCTTTAAAAACAAACAATAAAATCTTAAAATCAAACCTAAAACGAACAGGAAGCCAGTGCAAAGACGCAAGAATAGGGGAGATGTGCTCATATTTCTTCCGTCCTGTTAAAAGGCGCAGCAGCAGCAGCATTCTGGACTAACTGCAGTTGATAAAGTGCGTTTTGATTCATTCCAGAATAAAGTGCGTTGCAGTAGTCCAGACGAGAAGAAATAAAAGCATGCATGACACGCTCAAAATCTGAAAGGGATAAAAAAGATTTAATTTTGGCTAAAAGACGAAGATGATAAAAACTGGATTTCACGACCGCATTAACTTGTTTATCAAGTTTAAAGTCAGAGTCCATAATGATGCCAAGGTTGGTGGCTGTTGATTTTGTGTGCCGTCTGAGAGGACCCAAGTCAGACGAAGAGCTCGAAGAAAAGGAATGGCCCTCTCTGAGCGGGAAAGAGACGCCTCAAAGACCTTCAGTGGACCTCGATAACTGCCAGGGGAATATGAACTGTCCACCCCCACTGCCTTTCGTTTGCCTTTCGCCGGCATCGCCTCAAAAATGCTAATTCAACTAGAAGGGGACCTGCATTTTCCTGCCAGGCATACTGCAGGTTTGAGGGTTGCCCAGTGAAAGCCTCTGTCACTGTTCAGTCAGAAGAGGATCTGAGGGAACTGCCTGCACAGTGCCCATGAAATGAAAGCCAGGCATCTGAGTGACTTGGGTGCACTGTCGCCATCAGTGTATGCCTCTGGATGTAGGGACCAAGCGCCGCCGCCAAACGTGTTAAAGGGATAGTGCGTTTTTTTTGTTTTTATGTGAATCTGTATGGCGTGCCCTTCAGCAGAGTGGTCCATTAAAGGAATATTAACGTTTTTTACAATCTGAGCCTTATTTCGGTAATAAAACAAGTTGTTTTACTCACCCATAGCACTTTGGTGTCATTTGGAGCAGTTTCGTAGATGTTGTGGTGTAGCGATATCTGTTAACGTGAGTGCTTGGGGCAGACGATTGCAGTCACCAAATAACACAAACTTTATCACTTTTCAAATAAAAGAAGCTCAGTGTCTTAGAATGTGCACTGTCCTCCTCATCTACTCGATACTATGGATAAATCTCGGATTAGAGGCCATTTTTGACTCAAACTAAAGTGTAGACTAAGACATTGATCTTCTGTAATTTGAAAAGTGATCAAGTTTGTGTTATTTTGGTGATTGCAATCGCCTGCCCTGAGCACGGATATCACTAAACTACAACATCTACAAAACTGCTCCAAATGACACCAAAGTGCTATGGGTGAGTAAAACAACTTGTTTTATTACAGAAATAAGGTTCAGATAGTAAAAAAAACGTTAATATTCCTTTAACACTGACTTACCACTGACAGTGTCCCCTGAGCCGAGATCTGCTCAAGAAAGTAGTTCCCGTAAGTCAGCGGGGACATTTAATTAAGCTTGTTTTTCTTCTCAAAACAATATTTGTCCAAAAAGTGATATATTTGCATCACAAACAGTCGTATCACTGTGCGCCTATTAGTATTAATAGCCTGTTCACTTGTAAACATCCACTTACAAGTCAGTGTTAAAGGAGAATTAAAGTTTTTTTTACAATCTGAGTCTTATTTCTGTAATAAAACAAGTTGTTTTACTCACCCATAGCACTTTGGTGTCATTTGGAGCAGTTTCATAGATGTTGTGGTGTAGCGATATCCGTTAACCTGAGTGCTTGGGGCAGGCGAGTGCAGTCGCCAAATAACACAAACTATCACTTTTCAAATTACAGAAGCTCAATGTCTTAGTCTACACTTTCGTTTGAGTCAAAAGTGCCTCTAATCCGAGATTTATCCATAGTTTGGAGTAGATGAGGAGGACAGTGCGCATGTGCGGAGTCACAGCTGATTTGCAGATAAGAAGACGCAACTTTTCTGTTGCGAGCGACACATGGCAGAAGATTGGGACTTTGAGGCTGAAGAGGACTTATGGAGGACTGAGGACTGAAGAGGAGTATACGGATGAGGAGACAGAACGGATACGGAAAGAATGAAGCGGAGACAGTTTTAGGAGCAGCAGAGAACAGCCATCGGTTTCACATTACTTCTCAGAATCGTGCGCTGAATCCGCTGGCCTTCTTTCTTTTCCTTTGCTGGTAAAAAATGGTCCTGACTGAAGTGGGTACTGCAAACACGATGGTCCAAACGTCTTACAGCTTTGCCTTTCATGTTTGGGTCCCGAGAGCTGAGAGCGAAATCAGCTGTGACTGAGCACATGCGACTGTCCTCCTCATCTACTCCAAACTATGGATAAATCTCAGATTACAGGCCACTTTTGACTCAAACCAAAGTGTAGACTAAGACATTGAGCTTCTATGATTTGAAAAGTGCTAAAGTTTGTGTTATTTGGAGACCGCAAACATGTGCCCCGAGAACTCACGTTATGGATATCGCAAATCTAAAACATCTCCGGAAATGCTCCGAATGACACCAAAGTGCTATGGGTGAGTAAAACAACTTGTTTTATCACCGAAATAAGGCTCAGATTGTAAAAAAAGTTAATTCTCCTTTAAGAAACATCACATATGAACAAAGAAAGTCAAAGTGTCTCCATAAGAATGAGATGATCAGTCTACAAAAAAAATAAAAATAACGTGTGTGTACCTGTACGACGAAAGCGGCCAGCCCCATGAGCAGACCGATGAGCGTGAAGCGCCTCAGCCTCCTCAGAGTGACCTGCAGGAGGAGCCAGCGAGCCCAGTGGTTCTTCCGGCGGGTGTGGGGCGGGTAGCGCATGCTGTTGACGGCCTCCAGACTCAGAGACTTTATGAGGCAGCTCCTCAGGTGGCTCAGGCGGTCAAACGTGTGTTTACCTTTATAACTGCCCATCCCACTGTTACCTGCAGGGGGCGCAACACCGCACACTTTATTATAATAGCCCTGATCCCACAGCCCGGACACGGGAGGCGGGACGGGCAGTTATGGTCTGGTTTTTGAGCCGATACCATATCTGACTTCAGACCTGCAATCTACACCAGCATGATTATTTGTTTCATCACATTTTGAATTTTAAATACTGTTGATTTTCTCACTTTTTGGATTTTTTTAACTCTGAAAAAATGTGTTTGAATCTTTTTTTATCTTAAGTTTGAGTTGATAAAGTTGTAGGTATACATTTTCAGTTTTAAATATTCAGCACAGATATTTTCAAGTCCTCAAATTCAACAGTCAAAATTCAGAGTATAAAATTCGCAGTAAAGATCCAAGATACCAAGGCAGAAGCAATCGATCCTGTGTGATCTGCTCTAACTTCGTAACAAAAAGGAAATGGTGCAGCGAAGCGATCTGATTGGTCAGAATTCACCTCATCAAAACCTCATCTCTTTGATTGGTTAAGTGTAAGCCCCGCCCAAAGATGAGAACCATTAGGAAACAGCCTCTGTCCTCCTCACTCACACAGGATCGATTGCTTCTGCCTTGGAATCTGCAAATTGTTTACACTGTGAATTTTACACTCTCAATTTTGACTGTTGAATTTGACGACTTGAAAATTCATGTCTTGTCATCTCCTCCACTCACACAGTTTCTTCACATCAGGACGTCAGAACACTGCAGAACCAGAGGGGCATTGAGAGGGGACTGTATCACCCCCCTCAGAAAAAGTCTCTTTGGCCAAACCTCCTTCTCTGTGCAAGCTGCCCATGACTGGAACACCATCCCCACCACAATCAGAAACCTCCCCACTTACACCTCATTTAAATTACACTTAAAGAAATGGTTAATTGAGAGTCAGTCCTGTCACCACTAACATCCACCTCCCGATGCCCCTGTCGCCATCCTGCCTCTTGTGTGTTACTGTTGTTTGACTTTGATTGTATGAGTCTGTATGTATGTGTATGTGATGCTCTTAATGGTTTATAGTGTTTGTGGCTGGAAATGAATGTATGTGGCGGAATGTGGTTTTATGTCTGTATAGAATTGCATGGAGCTGTATGTGACTGTATGTAAGAAGGATTTTAGAGTGTTTTAGAGTGTTTTAGAGTGTATATTAACCCTGTTTTTATTATATTTTATTCTATTTTACTTCCTGTAGGTTTGACATGTTACACCTGTCCGGGACAACAGATGAAAAATAGCCCTCAGGCTAATTCTGGCATATTTACATGCAAATGTTTATTAATGTGCACTGTCCCTGAAATAAATAAATAAATAAAAAAAAAAAAAATTTGTGCTCAATATTTAAAAGGTGAATTTTCTATTTAGAATTTTTTTAAAACGTTGAAAATGTATACTTCAGAATAAAAAGAATTCAAACGTGTATTTTCAGAGTTAGAAAATTCACAGTGAGAAATTCAGTAGTGTTTAAAATTCAAAATCTGATGGAAAAAATTATCTTACCTACATGAATCCACAGAGTTTAAACGTCGTGTGAATCCAGAGTTTTGAGTTTAAACGTCATGAGAATCCAGAGTTTAGAGTTTAAACGTGAGAATCAACAGTTTAGAGATTAAACGTTGTGTGAATCCACAGAGTTTAGAGTTTAAACGTCATGAGAATCCAGAGTTTAGAGTTTAAACGTGAGAATCCACAGAGTTTAGAGTTTAAACGTGAGAATCCACAGAGTTTAGAGGTTAAACGTGAGAATCCAGAGTTTAGAGGTTAAACGTGAGAATCCAGAGTTTAAAGTTTAAACGTGAGAATCCACAGAGTTTAAAGTTTAAACATGAGAATCCACAGAGTTTAAAGTTTAAACGTGAGAATCCAGAGTTTAGAGTTTAAACATGAGAATCCAGAGTTTAGAGTTTAAACATGAGAATCCAGAGTTTAGAGTTTAAACGTGAGAATCCAGAGTTTAGAGTTTAAACGTGAGAATCCACAGAGTTTTGAGTGTAAACGTCATGAGAATCCAGAGTTTAGAGTTTAAACGTGAGAATCAACAGTTTAGAGATTAAACGTTGTGTGAATCCACAGAGTTTAGAGATTAAACGTTGTGTGAATCCACAGAGTTTAGAGTTTAAACGTCGTGTGAATCCAGAGTTTAGAGTTTAAACGTGAGAATCAACAGAGTTTAGAGATTAAACGTTGTGTGAATCCAGAGTTTAGAGTTTAAACGTGAGAATCCACAGAGTTTAGAGTTTAAACGTGAGAATCCAGAGTTTAGAGTTTAAACGTGAGAATCCAGAGTTTAGAGTTTAAACGTGAGAATCCAGAGTTTAGAGTTTAAACGTGAGAATCCAGAGTTTAGAGTTTAAACATGAGAATCCAGAGTTTAGAGTTTAAACATGAGAATCCAGAGTTTAGAGTTTAAACGTGAGAATCCGGAGTTTAAAGTTTAAACGTGAGAATCCAGAGTTTAGAGTTTAAACGTGAGAATCCAGAGTTTAGAGTTTAAACGTGAGAATCCGGAGTTTAGAGTTTAAACGTGAGAATCCACAGAGTTTAAAGTTTAAACGTGAGAATCCAGAGTTTAGAGTTTAAACGTGAGAATCCAGAGTTTAGAGTTTAAACGTGAGAATCCACAGAGTTTAAAGTTTAAACGTGAGAATCCACAGAGTTTAAAGTTTAAACGTGAGAATCCAGAGTTTAGAGTTTAAACGTGAGAATCCGGAGTTTAGAGTTTAAACATGAGAATCCACAGAGTTTAGAGTTTAAACATGAGAATCCAGAGTTTAGAGTTTAAACGTGAGAATCCACAGAGTTTAGAGTTTAAACGTGAGAATCCACAGAGTTTAGAGTTTAAACGTGGGAATCCGGAGTTTAGAGTTTAAACGTGAGAATCCAGAGTTTAGAGTTTAAACGTGAGAATCCAGAGTTTAGAGTTTAAACGTGAGAATCCACAGAGTTTTGAGTTTAAACGTGAGAATCCGGAGTTTAGAGTTTAAACGTGAGAATCCGGAGTTTAGAGTTTAAACGTGAGAATCCAGAGTTTAGAGTTTAAACGTGAGAATCCAGAGTTTAGAGTTTAAACGTCATGAGAATCCACAGAGTTTAGAGTTTAAACGTGAGAATCCGGAGTTTAGAGTTTAAACGTGAGAATCCAGAGTTTAAACGTGAGAATCCAGAGTTTAGAGTTTAAACGTGAGAATCCAGAGTTTAGAGTTTAAACGTGAGAATCCACAGAGTTTAGAGTTTAAACGTGAGAATCCAGAGTTTAGAGTTTAAACGTGAGAATCCAGAGTTTTGAGTTTAAACGTGAGAATCCAGAGTTTAGAGTTTAAACGTGAGAATCCACAGAGTTTAGAGTTTAAACATGAGAATCCAGAGTTTAGAGGTTAAACGTGAGAATCCAGAGTTTAGAGTTTAAACGTGAGAATCCACAGAGTTTAGAGTTTAAACATGAGAATCCACAGAGTTTAGAGTTTAAACATGAGAATCCAGAGTTAAGAGTTTAAACATGAGAATCCAGAGTTTAGAGTTTAAACGTCATGAGAATCCACAGAGTTTAGAGTTTAAACATCCCTAACACTCACCCACTCCTCCGAAGGGCAGAGAGGACACGGTGAAGTGGACCAGACAGTCATTGGCCAGAAGAGCTCCACTGGACGTCTCGGAGATCATCCTCTGAATGATCTACAAGAGGAACAAGAGAAAATTAAACACCATTATCCAAATCCACTTTATTTATTTAGCACATTTTACAAACATCAGAGATCATAAAACGAAGACAACAACAAGGTAAACTGCTAAAAATTAAAAAACGCCGGGAGGACAGAGCGTTCCGGAGTTTGGGGCCGGACACAGAGAAGGCCCCCCACGAGCTGGAGTTGGACCTCGGACCTCAGAGCACGTGTTTTTGACTTTTGTGGGAGAATTTTTAGACTCTGGGGGACCTCTATGGTACAACATCTGCACCTTCTCGTCCTTGGTGAAGACGTAGACGACCAGTGGCTTCTCTCGATCGTTGATGAACTGAATGGCGTCGTCCACTCCTCCGACCGGGAGAATGGGCAGAACTGGACCAAAGATCTCCTCCTGCATGATCTTAGCGTCTGGAGACACGTCCTTCAGCACGGTGGGACCTGGAACATCACGGAGAACTTTAGAAAAGTAAAACCTCTCACTGAAATTTAGAGAATGAAATAAGAACAGAGCAAGAACCAGAGGAGGAGTTTATACAACAGATCTGTACTGGAGCCTGGGGTGCCCGGCTTGTGTCCCTGGTTGTGTCCCTAGTTGAGTCCCAGGTTTTGTCCCTGGTTGTGTCCCTGGTTGTGTCCCTGGTTGTGTCCCTGGTTGCGTCCCCGGTTGTGTCCCTGGTTGTGTCCCTGGTTGCGTCCCCGGTTGTGTCCCTGGTTGTGTCCCCGGTTGTGTCCCTGGTTGTGTCCCTGGTTGCGTCCCCGGTTGTGTCCCTGATTGTGTCCCCGGTTGTGTCCCTAGTTGTGTCCCTTGGGTGTCCGGGTCTTACTGATGTAGCGGTCCTTCTCGTCGTAGTCTCCGCCCACCGCCACGGCCCCGCCCTCCATCAGACCCACAATCCTTTGGAAGTGCCTCTGGTTGATGATGCGGCCGTAGTCTTTAAAGCTCTGAGGGTTTTCTGTGTAAAACTCCTGCCACAAGAACAACAACACGACCTTTGAGTCCATCATCGTATTTACCGCAGACAAACCAACGGACGCGCACGTTTAAAGTACTACATGACATCACACAGCAGAGGCGGAGTTTGAAGTTCGACCAATCACACTCTTCCTGATGGACTGAAGGATCCTTAGACTTAGACTCTGGCTAGCCCCAAATATCCCACCAAAGTCCTTCAGTCGGTCTGCGGCGGAGCGCAGAGCGGACACAGGCGCCATCAGCCCAGTTTATGCAAATGAGTCATGTGTCTTTAAAGCCCCAGTGTGTGGGATTCGTGGTGCATAGGTGGATGGTGCTATTGCACTTTCTGTTTTAGCTACGGCAGACCTCGAGGGTCACCCGGGCGTGCCGTAACGCGGACAGCTCTCGTACCCGCGCACGAGCCGCTACTGTATAAATAAAACACGTTCTCGGTTGTTGTTTTTTTTTTCCTTTTTCTTTTCGCATGAAAACACACATTCCCGATCATGTACCATGACACTCTACACATCAAATGAAATCTTACAGTCTCCTCTTTTTGACTATGCAATTCATTTCCCGGCAAAACAATCACTCCCCGAGCACATGGGGCTTTTACACGGAAAAGCACAAAACAAGGTTAGCTTACCTTAGAAGGCTTTGCACAGGTCAAACTCCGTATTTCACCATAAACTTGCTCTCAATTTGTCCGTAAGGATCCAGCGAATAAAATCCAGTAAAACAATTTAGTCCAAAACACGTGTTAGATCCATTACGAGTCTGATCCGGCAGCATGCTTGTGTTGTTTACCCAAAACCACGAGCCTTGCCGAAGGCGAAGGCGGAGCCCAAATGTCCTTCTGCGGCTCTCGTATTCAAAATGGCTGCCTCTGCATGGGGAAGATCCCCCTTTTATGTGACTATATCTAAGTCCAAAAGAATACTTTGATTTCATGATGGAAGTGAAAAGGCTTGGAACACAATGTATTTTTGAATGGGTATCTTCAATTTCAGTAATTAACGGGTAAAAATCTTACACACTGTCCCTTTAAGTTTGGTTTCTATAAACGTAAACACTGCGCACAGATCTGCTCTTATGTCATTATGT
This sequence comes from Paratrypauchen microcephalus, assembly GCA_036785185.1. Taxonomy (NCBI): domain Eukaryota; kingdom Metazoa; phylum Chordata; class Actinopteri; order Gobiiformes; family Gobiidae; genus Paratrypauchen; species Paratrypauchen microcephalus. Next base: position 230,445 of record JAVJIX010000326.1, read on the forward strand.
CGTCTACAGGTGAAACACGTGAGGCCCTAACAGCTTTTATTTTTATTCTCTAAAGTTTGTCCAAGTATTTGTCTTTATAAAGAAACTTTTAACGCATTACAACTGTTCGTGCGGAGATTGCCGCGTTGCACTGCACTGGATTGTGGGATGCCTTGTAGGTCCTTACGGCTGGTGAGGACGCTCCTGAGGTTCCTCTGCTAAAGGACCTGACCTGCTGTTTTCTTTGTTTTGATTTAGGTTTGAGGACAGAGTTATAGATGGAGACAAATGATGTCTGAGCCCTCCATTTGTGTTCAAGGAAGGATTCTCTTTGACAAAAATAGCCTCTTTGTAGTAGCAGTAGTGGTAGTAGTAGTAGTAGCAGTAGTAGCAGCAGTAGTAGTAGTAGTAGTAGCAGTAGTAGCAGCAGTAGTAGTAGTAGTAGCAGTAGCAGTAGCAGTAGCAGCAGTAGTAGTGTTTTGTTGTACCTTGATACATTTGCGTATCTCGTCCACCACTTGGTTCTGGACACTGGGTTCACACAGAACATAATCTGGAGCGATACACGTCTGACCACAGTTCACAAACTTCCCCCAGGTGATCCTCCTGGACACACGAGACACGAGACACAAGAGACACAAGAGACACAAGAGACACGAGAGACAAACACGAGACACGAGAGACATGAGAGACACGAGACACGAGACACAAGAGACACAAGAGACAAACACGAGACACGAGAGACACAAGAGACAAACACGAGACATGAGAGACACGAGAGACACGAGAGACACGAGACACAAGAGACACAAGAGACAAACACGAGACACGAGAGACACAAGAGACAAACACAAGACACGAGAGACACGAGACACAAGAGACACAAGAGACAAACACAAGACACGAGAGACACGAGAGACACGAGAGACAAACACGAGACACGAGAGACAAACACGAGACACGAGAGACACAAGAGACACGAGAGACAAACACGAGACACGAGAGACACGAGAGACAAACACAAGACATGAGAGACATGAGAGACAAACACAAGACATGAGAGACACGAGAGACACGAGAGACAAACACGAGACACGAGAGACAAACACGAGACACGAGAGACACAAGAGACACGAGAGACACAAGAGACACGAGAGACAAACACGAGACACGAGAGACACGAGAGACAAACACAAGACATGAGAGACATGAGAGACAAACACAAGAGATGAGAGACACGAGAGACACGAGAGACAAACACGAGACACGAGAGACACGAGAGACAAACACGAGACACGAGAGACACAAGAGACACGAGAGACAAACATGAGACATGAGAGACAAACACGAGACACGAGAGACACGAGACACGAGAGACACGAGACACGAGAGACAAACACGAGACACGAGAGACACGAGAGACAAACACAAGACACGAGAGACACGAGAGACACGAGAGACACGAGAGACACGAGAGACACAAGAGACACGAGAGACAAACACGAGACACGAGAGACAAACACAAGACATGAGAGACATGAGAGACAAACACAAGACATGAGAGACACGACAAACACGAGACACGAGAGACAAACACGAGACACGAGAGACACGAGAGACACGAGACACAAGAGACACGAGACACAAGAGACACGAGACACAAACACGAGACACGAGAGACACGAGAGACAAACACGAGACACGAGAGACACAAGAGGCACGAGAGACACGAGACACAAGAGACATGAGACACAAGAGACACGAGAGACAAACACGAGACACGAGAGACACAAGAGACAAACACGAGACATGAGAGACACGAGAGACACGAGACACGAGACACAAGAGACACAAGAGACAAACACGAGACACGAGAGACAAACACAAGACATGAGAGACACGAGAGACACGAGAGACACAAGAGACAAACACAAGACACGAGAGACACGAGAGACACGAGAGACACGAGAGACAAACACGAGACACGAGAGACAAACACGAGACACGAGAGACACGAGAGACAAACACGAGACACGAGAGACACGAGAGACAAACACAAGACATGAGAGACATGAGAGACAAACACAAGGCATGAGAGACACGAGAGACACGAGAGACAAACACGAGACACGAGAGACACAAGAGACACGAGAGACACAAGAGACACGAGAGACACGAGAGACACAAGAGACACGAGAGACAAACACGAGACACGAGAGACACGAGAGACAAACACAAGACATGAGAGACATGAGAGACAAACACAAGACATGAGAGACACGAGAGACACGAGAGACACGAGAGACACGAGAGACAAACACGAGACACGAGAGACACGAGAGACAAACACGAGACACGAGAGACACAAGAGACACGAGAGACAAACACGAGACACGAGAGACACGAGACACGAGAGACACGAGACACAAGAGACACGAGAGACAAACACGAGACACGAGAGACACGAGAGACAAACACGAGACACGAGAGACACGAGAGACACGAGAGACACAAGAGACACGAGAGACACGAGAGACACAAGAGACACGAGAGACAAACACGAGACACGAGAGACAAACACAAGACATGAGAGACACAAGAGACACGAGAGACAAACACGAGACACGAGAGACACGAGAGACAAACACAAGACATGAGAGACATGAGAGACAAACACAAGACATGAGAGACACGACAAACACGAGACACGAGAGACACAAGAGACACGAGAGACACGAGACACGAGACACAAGAGACACGAGACACAAGAGACACGAGACACAAACACGAGACACGAGAGACACGAGAGACACGAGAGACAAACACGAGACACGAGAGACACAAGAGACACGAGAGACACGAGACACGAGACACAAGAGACATGAGACACAAGAGACACGAGAGACAAACACGAGACACGAGAGACACGAGAGACAAACACGAGACACGAGAGACACGAGAGACAAACACGAGACACGAGAGACACAAGAGACACGAGAGACACGAGACACGAGACACAAGAGACACGAGACACAAGAGACACGAGACACAAACACGAGACACGAGAGACAAACACGAGACACGAGAGACACAAGAGACACGAGAGACACGAGACACAAGAGACATGAGACACAAGAGACACGAGAGACAAACACGAGAGACACGAGAGACAAACACGAGACACGAGAGACACGAGACACAAGAGACATGAGACACAAGAGACATGAGACACAAGAGACACGAGAGACAAACACGAGACACGAGAGACACGAGAGACAAACACGAGACATGAGAGACACAAGAGACACGAGACACGAGACAAACACGAGACACGAGAGACACGAGAGACAAACACGAGACACGAGAGACACGAGAGACACGAGAGACAAACACGAGACACGAGAGACACGAGAGACAAACACGAGACACGAGAGACACAAGAGACACGAGAGACACAAGAGACACGAGAGACACGAGACACAAGAGACACGAGACACAAGAGACACGAGAGACACGAGACACAAGAGACACGAGAGACAAACACGAGACACGAGAGAGACATCAGCTTTATACGGACCGTGACAAACACCTGGAGTTGTGTTTGTTTCATTCACATGTTTGAGGAACTCTTTATTATTCGTCTGTCTCCAAACGCTCTGTTCCACCTCGTGATGTCATCAAGTGGTGGTTTCCAAGTGAACAGTGAACTTTTCCCTTTAGTTCAGTCGAGTTCGGCAATTCCAAAGCTGAAATGATCGAGATGATTCTAGTGAAGGTGTGTGGAGTTTAAAAACACAGTGGAGCACTTCCTGTATCACCACATGATGACATCACGAGGTGGAACAGAGTGTTTTCAGTCTGAGAGAAGAACTCGTGTTAAATCTGCAGGTTTGTGTGATAAAGGTGTGAATGAAACAAAACAAATCTCCAGGTCAGAAAATCATGTGGAATGATCCAGAATGAGACTAAATGAAAGTGAATTTTTGTGACCGACAGGCGACGGGCACAGTCCGGGTACCTGGCTGCCACCCTGATGTTACAGTCCGGGTGCACGTACCTGGCTGCCACCCTGATGTTACAGTCCGGGTGCACGTACCTGGCTGCCACCCTGATGTTGCAGTCCGGGTGCACGTACCTGGCTGCCACCCTGATGCTGCAGTCCGGGTGCACGTACCTGGCTGCCACCCTGATGCTGCAGTCCGGGTGCACGTACCTGGCTGCCACCCTGATGTTGCAGTCCGGGTGCACGTACCTGGCTGCCACCCTGATGTTGCAGTCCGGGTGCACGTACCTGGCTGCCACCCTGATGTTGCAGTCCGGGTGCACGTACCTGGCTGCCACCCTGATGTTGCAGTCCGGGTGCAGGTAGCAGGGGCTCTTCCCTCCCAGCTCCAGGGTGACGGGCGTCAGGTTCGCCGCCGCCGCCTCCATCACCTGCCGCCCCACGTAGGTACTGCCCGTGAAGAAGATGTGCTCCCAACGCTGCCGCAACAACTCCTGAGTCTCTGCCACTCCACCAGGGACCACCGGGTACAGGTCCTGAAGAGAGACCGGGACTGAGACCGGGACTGAGACCGGGACTGAGACCGGGACTGAGACCGGGACTGAGACCGGGACTGAGACCGGGACTGAGACCGGGACTGAGACCGGGACTGAGACCGGGACTGAGACCGGGACTGAGACCGGGACTGAGACCGGGACTAGACCGGGACTGAGACCGGGACTGAGACCGGGACTGAGACCAGGACTAGACCGGGACTGAGACCGGGACTGAGACCGGGACTGAGATCGGGACTGAGACCGGGACTGAGACCGGGACTAGACCAGGACTGAGACCAGGACTGAGACCAGGACTAGACCGGGACTGAGACCAGGACTAGACCGGGGCTGAGACCAGGACTGAGACCAGGACTGAGACCAGGACTAGACCGGGGCTGAGACCAGGACTAGACCGGGGCTGAGACCGGGACTGAGACCAGGACTAGACCGGGACTGAGACCGGGACTAGACCGGGACTGAGACCGGGACTAGACCAGGACTAAACCCCCCCCCCCCTTCCCCCGCTGGAAAATTTTTAATTTCTGAAATTTGGATTTCTATATGCTATATGTTAGCAATAAAGTAAAACTGTACATAAAAGTACAAAAAAAAAAAACACATTTTATTAACAGGTACTACTAGTATATATTGGATTTGTTTTTGCTTTGCACTTCTTCTAATCAGAGGCATTGAGGAGGAGCTTATGCGCTAAAAGGCACAGGTGAAAAAGCGAGGAGCGATGCGTTAAGTGAGGCACGGGCAGGTAGGATGAGGTATAGGATGTTTTATAAAGTTTAACCTGTGTACACACAATGGTACAGGCTGTTACGAAAGAGCTGCGCTCACTCGCTCAGTCCGCGGCTCCAGACACGGGCTCACCCGGCCCGCAGTTTAATACAAAGTTTAATACGAGATACACGTACTTTTGTTCTGAATACGGGACGATTCTGTTTGTCAAGAGACTGTTGGCGACCCTAAACACAACTATACATATATATATATATACACCCAAAATCTTTCTCAACCAATTTGCACAGATATTTAAAAAAAATAATAATAAATTACCCCACGGCTGAAGAAAAAGCGGAGATCCGCTAAAAAACGGAACTCTTTCATCCCTGAAACCAGGACTGGACCAGGACTAGACCAGGACTGGACCAGGACTGGACCAGGACTAGACCAGGACTGGACCAGGACTGGACCAGGACTGGACCATGACTAAACCAGGACTAGACCAGGACTGGACCAGGACTAAACCAGGTCTCTGTATTGTAGATTCTGACCTTGTCCAGATACTGGGGCAGCAGCTGGGCCAGGACCTGAGCCGAGTGAGAGCTCACCTCCGACGGTTTGAGAACGGCCGCGTTTCCTGAAACACAAACACAAAACTGGAGGAGACTGACTGGTGTTTTGGTGTTTTTGGTTCAACCGTTTAAAGGCGCAAAATTCTGCTATTTAAATGTTTATTTATTAAACTTTCACAGTGTACACAGTAATCTGATTATTTTCAATATCTCCAGATAAAGCTGCACTGTGTAACTTTTTGCTGCTTGTTTCTATGGATACGTCATTGCTCTGCCTGGAATGTCCCACAGTGTGACTTTAAACAGCTCCAGTTTACGTTTATTTTGTTCATTACAGGTGGTTTTAGAGCTCAAAAATCCTTAGAAAAACAGACATTCTGACTGAGCGGGGTCGCCTCTCCACAGATCTGACCTGGAACCTGGTCTGGTTTGGTCTCCATGGAGATAGAAAGGTTTAATGCCATAGTGTGGAACATCCTGGCTTTCAGACTGGTAAATACAGCCTGGATCTGCCTGTGACTCATTTGGATCTTTGCAGTAGTAGTAGCAGTACAAGTAGTAGTAGTATTAGTAGTAGCAGTAGTAGTAGAAGTAGCAGTACAAGTAGTAATAATAGTAGTAATGTTAATAGTAGTTGCGTGAAAAGTCCCTCAGTCGTCCAGGTAGAATCCATGATAACAGGAGAAGTTCAATTTGTCAACTGGACCAAGTTTGTTTGGTTGAAAACGTTTCGCCGCTCATCCGAGAGGCTTCGTCAGCTCTAATAAGAATACTGGTAAGACACTTGCTTATATCTTGCTGTAGGGAGGAGCTACCTAGCTAACTACTTTCCGGAACTATCTCATTGGTTTCGGTCTTTTGTTTCTCTGGCGTCTAGCTTAACGATCCCTATTCATCCCTACACGCCTGCTTATTCACACCTCTGGCCCTGACCTGGCTAGCCCTATTGTTTCCCTGTTTGTTTGATCTAGGCTTAATAATGGAATTGTAGATGGGGTGCAAATTATATCTTACGCCACCATTTCTGTTCAGAGAAGGATTCTCTTTTTTGACAAAAATAGCCTCTTTAACTCCCCTCTCAAACCAATTCTTTTCCCTGGCTAAGATCTGAACCTCACTGTCCTCAAAGAATGTCCCGTGGCTTCTAGGTGAAGATATACGGCAGAAGACGGTCCACTCTGGCACGCCCGTCTGTGTTGGTACATCCTCTTGTGAAGTGGCTGCTTGGTTTCTCCAATATAGCGCTCACTGCAGTCTTCACTACACTGAATGGAGTAGACCACATTGCTTTGTTTGTGGCTCGATGTTTTGTCCTTTGGGTGGACGAGTTTTTGTCTTAAAGTGTTTGTGGGTTTGAAATAAACTGGGATTTCATATTGTCTGAAAATCCTCTGTAGTTTTTCCGACACACTGGCCAGGTAAGGACTACCCCTTTCCTCCTGGGTTTGGATTCTCTATTATCTTGTTTCTTGCCCTTGTCTCTCTTGGTTTTGTTAACAGCCCATTTAGGATATCCAACCCCCTCTGTTTGTGGATATCCTAAATGGGCTGTTAACAAAACCAAGAGAGACAAGGGCAAGAAACAAGATAATAGAGAATCCGAACCCAGGAGGAAAGGGGTAGCGATTCCGTACCTGGCCGGCGTGTCGGAAAAACTACAGAGGATTTTCAGACAATATGAAATCCCAGTTTATTTCAAACCCACAAACACTTTAAGACAAAAACTCGTCCACCCAAAGGACAAAACACCGAGCCACAAACAAAGCAATGTGGTCTACTCCATTCAGTGTAGTGAAGACTGCAGTGAGCGCTATATTGGAGAAACCAAGCAGCCACTTCACAAGAGGATGTACCAACACAGACGGGCGTGCCAGAGTGGACCGTCTTCTGCCGTATATCTTCACCTAGAAGCCACGGGACATTCTTTTGAGGACAGTGAGGTTCAGATCTTAGCCAGGGAAAAGAATTGGTTTGAGAGGGGAGTTAAAGAGGCTATTTTTGTCAAAAAAGAGAATCCTTCTCTGAACAGAAATGGTGGCGTAAGATATAATTTGCACCCCATCTACAATTCCATTATTAAGCCTAGATCAAACAAACAGGGAAACAATAGGGCTAGCCAGGTCAGGGCCAGAGGTGTGAATAAGCAGGCGTGTAGGGATGAATAGGGATCGTTAAGCTAGACGCCAGAGAAACAAAAGACCGAAACCAATGAGATAGTTCCGGAAAGTAGTTAGCTAGGTAGCTCCTCCCTACAGCAAGATATAAGCAAGTGTCTTACCAGTATTCTTATTAGAGCTGACGAAGCCTCTCGGATGAGCGGCGAAACGTTTTCAACCAAACAAACTTGGTCCAGTTGACAAATTGAACTTCTCCTGTTATCATCGTTAATAGTAGTTGTTTGCCTGGAAGAATCCATGACTCATCGCTGTACCAGCGAGTGAGTCTGGTAACGTTTGATCCACAGAATGCGCTGCGGTTGCGCGTAGACAGACAGCTAAGTGAACCAATCAGAGATTGCGCCATCTTGATTCAAAACTGAGGCGGAACTTCCGCTGCCTAAGAGTGACTTTGCGGGCAAAGGCGGGTGCACTGACGTCACCATCTTTGAACGAATCAGAATCGCGGAGTCGGTTTGGAACCGGAGGAGCGAGAGTGGATGGAGAGTGTCCAAATGGTATCGCGCTGTATAGGAAATACAGAGAGATATCATTTGGCTGGCCAGGTAAAGTAGTTGTAGTAGTAGTAGTACAATTTAAATTGAAGCTGTAGTGCCCTCGTGTGGTGGCCCTGCTGTACTGCACCACATTCAGAACCTTTAAACAGTGTACGTCACGATCCTATAGACCAAACTACATAATAGTCCTGGTTTAGTCCTGGTTTAGTCCTGGTTTAGTCCTGGTTCAGTCCTGGTTTAGTCCTGGTTCAGTCCTGGTTTAGACCTGTTTTAGTCCTTATTTAGACCTGGTTTAGACCTGGTTCAGTCCTGGTTTAGACCTGGTTTAGTCCTGGTTCAGTCCTGGTTCAGTCATGGTTCAGTCATGGTTCAGATCTGGTTTAGTCCTGGTTCAGTTCTGGTTTACATGGTGTTTTGAAAGTGGGATTAATTTTTATTCTGAATGAAATTACTTCTAATCAGAATTAAAGCTCATGTCACTGTGGAAACTGAAAAACTTTTGTCCAGTAGCAGAAATGAACTTGTTCTTTGGAGTTCTGACCTGCGGCGATGGCGCCCACCAGCGGCTGCAGGGTGACGGCCCAGGGGTAGTTCCACGAGCCGATGATCAGGACCAGGCCCAGGGGCTGAGGCTGGACGAAGACCCGGTCCTGGAGGGTCAGAAGAGTCCGCTCCACCGGACGAGGAGACGCCCAGAGGTCCAGACGGTCCAGAGCCAAGACCAGCTCCTCCTCACACCCGAGGGTCTCAAAGAGCTCTGACGCCTCTGAGCTCTGGAGAGAGAGAAGAGGACTAAACCAGGACTGAACCAGGACTGAACCAGGACTAAACCAGGACTGAACCAGGACTGAACCAGGACTAAACCAGGACTAAACGAGGACTGAACCAGGACTGAACCAGGACTAAACGAGGACTGAACCAGGACTGAACCAGGACTAAACCAGGACTAAACGAGGACTGAACCAGGACTGAACCAGGACTAAACGAGGACTGAACGAGGACTGAACCAGGACTGAACCAGGACTGAACCAGGACTGAACCAGGACTAAACGAGGACTGAACCAGGACTGAACCAGGACTGAACCAGGACTGAACCAGGACTAAACGAGGACTGAACCAGGACTGAACCAGGACTGAACCAGGACTAAACCAGGACTGAACCAGGACTGAACCAGGACTGAACCAGGACTGAACCAGGACTAAAACGAGACTGAACCAGAACTGAACCAGGTCTAAACCAGGTCTAAACCAGGACTGAACCAGGACTGAACCAGGACTGAACCAGGACTGAACCAGGACTAAACCAGGACTAAACCAGGACTAAACCAGGACTAAACCAGGACTAAACCAGGACTAAACCAGGACTCTGAGCTCTGGAAAGAGAGAAGAGGACTAAACCAGGACTGAACCAGGACTGAACCAGGACTAAACCAGGACTAAACCAGGACTGAACCAGGACTAAACCAGGACTAAACCAGGACTAAACCAGGACTAAACCAGGACTAAACCAGGACTCTGAGCTCTGGGGGGAGAGAGAAGAGGAAGAGAAACAGAGAGAAGAAAGAGAGAAGAGAGAGGTCTAAACCTTTAGATTCTTTCTCCTGACAGAAGAACTGACCTGAACTAGGGCTGCAACAATCGAGTACAAAAATGAACTATCATCACGTGGTGATGTATTTCAATTGATGCATCATGGCGGCATTGTCAGACTACTGCGCTGTTCGGACAGACTGCATCACTGTTTCCATTAACATAGAAACTATTTCAACATTTATAAAATATGTATTGCAAAATCTGTGGCCTACAGTATGTCTGTACACTACAGTATGTCTGTACACTACAGTATGACTGTACACTACAGTATGACTGTACACTACAGTATGACTGTACACTACGGTATGTCTGTACACTACGGTATGTCTGTACACTACAGTATGTCTGTACACAACAGTATGTCTGTACACTACAGTGTGTCTGTACACTACAGTATGTCTGTACACTACAGTATGACTGTACACTACAGTATGTCTGTACACTACAGTATGTCTGTACACTACAGTATGACTGTACACTACGGTATGTCTGTACACTACAGTATGTCTGTACACTACAGTGTGTCTGTACACTACAGTGTGTCTGTACACTACAGTATGTCTGTACACTACAGTATGACTGTACACTACAGTATGTCTGTACACTACAGTATGTCTGTACACTACGGTATGTCTGTACACTACGGTATGTCTGTACACTACAGTATGTCTGTACACTACGGTATGACTGTACACTACGGTATGTCTGTACACTACAGTATGACTGTACACTACAGTATGTCTGTACACTACGGTATGTCTGTACACTACGGTATGTCTGTACACTACAGTATGTCTGTACACTACAGTATGACTGTACACTACAGTATGTCTGTACACTACAGTATGTCTGTACACTACGGTATGTCTGTACACTACAGTATGTCTGTACACTACAGTATGTCTGTACACTACAGTATGTCTGTACACTACGGTATGTCTGTACACTACAGTATGTCTGTACACTACGGTATGTCTGTACACTACAGTATGTCTGTACACTACGGTATGACTGTACACTACGGTATGTCTGTACACTACAGTATGACTGTACACTACAGTATGTCTCTACACTACAGTATGTCTGTACACTACGGTATGTCTGTACACTACAGTATGTCTGTACACTACGGTATGTCTGTACACTACGGTATGTCTGTACACTACAGTATGTCTGTACACTACGGTATGACTGTACACTACGGTATGTCTGTACACTACAGTATGACTGTACACTACAGTATGCCTCTACACTACAGTATGTCTGTACACTACAGTATGTCTGTACACTACAGTATGTCTGTACACTACGGTATGTCTGTACACTACAGTATGACTGCACACTACAGTATGTCTCTACACTACAGTATGTCTGTACACTACAGTATGTCTGTACACTACAGTATGTCTGTACACTACAGTATGTCTGTACACTACGGTATGTCTGTACACTACGGTATGTCTGTACACTACAGTATGACTACGTTTCACCCGGACTGTTGTTACTGACGGACATTTCAAAGCTTTTGTCTTTGCTTTGGTTCACTATGGCAGAGATTGAAGAAGAGGGGAGGAAAAGGATGAAAACGTGAAAGTGTGGGACCATTTCACCCTCAAAAAAACAGAACAGTGCAGTGTGTGTACTGTAAAGCAGAGCTCACATACAATCACAGCACAGCACTTAAAGCAGAAACACCCCCACTTCACCGCTCAAAGCAGAGCTGCTGCGAGGTATGAGATATTTAAGATTTCCGACTGATCACTTGATCATTGACCACTTGAGTCTGTTAAAATATAAGGTATGTAAAGCCTATAAAATTAGTCAGCAGTGACGAGGCAGGTCCCTAATCTGTCGCTACGGTAACACGCAAAGCTCAAGTGCATTTTAGTCAGCGTTTGACGGACAGCGATGGCCCCTGTCCCTGCTCAGCAAACGGATATTACGTATTAAACAGACACGCGATTAAAAGGCTTCTATTGTTTTATTGGCTTAGTTCCTAAGCCAGTAATGGTTTAAACTTTGAAAGTTGTGAAATAAAAAAGTTTTTTTTTCTGAGGAAAAACAACAGTTGTTTGCTCATTTTTAATAAACCCTTCATGTTGCATTGCCACAATTGATGTAAAAAAAAAAGTATGATTCGTTAGAGTACTCGATTACTGGAAAAAATAATCAACAGAGACTCGATTCCAAAAATACTCCATAGTTGCAGCTCTAAACTGAACTTTGTGTCAGTTTTTGTTTCATGTGGATCGTCTCAGGAATCAGAGAGCTCTGAACCAGAAACCAAAACATCTGAGAGTTACAACAAACTCCACCTGAGACTCTCACTGTGCTGTTTAGTCCTGGTTCAGTCCTGGTTCAGTCCTGGTTCAGTCCTGGTTTAGTCCTGGTTTAGTCCTGGTTCAGTCCTGGTTTAGTCCTGGTTCAGTCCTGGTTCAGTCCTGGTTTAGTCCTGGTTCAGTCCTGGTTCAGTCCTGGTTTAGTCCTGGTTTAGTCCTGGTTCAGTCCTGGTTCAGTCCTGGTTCAGTCCTGGTTTAGTCCTGGTTCAGTCCTGGTTCAGTCCTGGTTTAGTCCTGGTTTAGTCCTGGTTCGTACTTTGCCCAGGTCTTTCTCCAGGGCGTCGGCGATCTCGCTCTTTCTCTCCGTCACCATCTTCAGCAGGTTCCTCAGCTGTTGTTTCCTGAAGTCCAGAGGTCGAGTTCTGCCCGTCCTGAAGGCGTCCCGCGCCCTCTGCACCGCCAGCGCCTCCCTGGACATCTCCTGCAAAACACCAGGTTACCACGGTTACAACATTTACCCGACTAACGTTTCTACTGGAGGTCAGATCTGTGGAGAGGCGACCCCGCTCACAGTCAGAATGTTGTTTTTTTTGTTTTTTTTTTAGGTATTTTTGAGCTCTAAAACCACCTGTGATTGAATAAATGTAAAGTAGAACTGTTTAATGTCACACTGTGGAACATTCCAGACAGAGCAGTGACGTATCCATAGAAACAAGGAGACAACCAAAACTTTCCACAGTGCAGCTTTAATAAAAACGACCATTTCTTGCTAAAAACGGACCTAAATCAACTCCGTAACTTTTAATTAATTAAAATAAACGTCATTTGTCAAAAATAACATAACGGTGCATGTTTATTTATTACACCACAGCCTAAAAATGTGGTTAATCCAACAGTAAAAACATTTAGTGGGGTTTGTTTTGATGCAGTGCTAGCTTTAGCCTTAGCAATGCCCGATTATTAAACCTCCGTAACTGAACGCAAGCTTTATATGTTTATTTAATATTAATGTTAATGCTTAAATAAACAGATTTCATACCTTGAAATGTAAAACCACGGTCTAAAAAGTAAGAAAAGTCTCGTTTCGTCCTTATTACTGTTGTAAACTTTAGCCGCGCTGCCGAAAGTCCGCGTCGTCCATTGGTCCAGCAGCGAGTCAGTCTGAAAAAGGACCAATCAGAGAGCAGAACAGACGCTAAGCCCCGCCCACACAACAATAACAACACAAACTCGACCAAATCACACATTCCAAATTTTATTTTATTTTTTATTGTATTATTAGTGGCTAAATATTTTTTTTCTAATTAATTTTTTGTGTGGCTTTTTCAGACTAAAATGCGAAGAGATGGCTATTAATTTAAAAAAAAAAAAAAACTGAAACTGATGCAAAAACAGATTTACTACTACTTATTTTTCAATTTTATTTTGACTTGTTCATATACATTTATATAATTATGCCTTATTTGACATCAGTCTTGTTATTTTTGCTACTTATTTAGAATATTTTTATTACTGTTCATATTTTTTTTCTTTGTTATTGTGTATTATATTGTGACGTGTGAGCTGCTGTGTCCAAATAATTTCTCTTGTCGATCAATAAAGTTTGACTAAATCCAAGTATACTGCAGACTACACAGTGTCACAGTACTCTTATTTGAGTAAAAGTTTTGTTTTTTCCTCCCACTGTTTCAGATCTGATTTAGTTTGTCTCGTTTTTGCGTCTTTGAAAATACCAGATTTTGTGCTTTATTTAATTCAAAAGTTTTTAAAGGGCAAATATTACACTATTTCCTGATCCGTGTTCTAATGTAGTTTCCTCAAAATGAAACACCAAAGTTCTGGTAGAGGTGCAAATGCAAGGAACAGCAATTTAAAAGTGGAAAAAAGCATAGCATCCAAAAGTTGTTTTTTAAATTTTAAATTCCGTTTTGACAAAAAGCCGTCATTTTTCTTGCTTTGGATCAATGTCGTTTCCTCGTCACAAAGACACCTGGAGTTATGTTTTGTTTCATTCACACTTCCTGCAGATTTACACTGAAAACACACTGTTCCACCTTGTGATGTCATGTGGTGATACAAGAAGTGCTCCACTGTGTTTTCAAACTCCACACACCTTCACTAGAATCATGAGGATCATTTAATTCCAGTCCTGGAATTGCTGATCTCGACTTAAGTCCAAGTCTTACAACTAAAAGTAAAAGGAGCTGTTCACTTGAAAACTACCACTTTGTGACATCACAAGGTCGAACCGGTTTAGAACAGGTTTAGACCCGTTTTAGTCCTTGTTTAGTCCTGCTTTAGACTTGTTTTAGTCCTGGTTTAGTCCTAGTTTAGACCTGGTTTAGTCCTGGTTTAGTCCTGTTTTAGTCCTGGTTTAGACCTGTTTTAGTCCTGGTTTAGTCCTGGTTTAGACCTGGTTTAGTCCTGGTTTAGTCCTGGTTTAGACCTGGTTTAGTCCTGGTTTAGACCTGTTTTAGACCTGGTTTAGTCCTTGTTTAGTTCTGGTTTAGACCTGTTTTAGACCTGGTTTAGTCCTTGTTTAGTTCTGGTTTAGACCTGTTTTAGACCTGGTTTAGTCCTGGTTTAGTTCTGGTTTAGACCTGTTCTAGTCCTGGTTTAGACCTGGTTTAGTCCTGGTTTAGTCCTGGTTTAGTCCTGGTTTAGACCTGGTTTAGACCTGGTTTAGTCCTGGTTTAGTCCTGGTTTAGTCCTTGTTTAGACCGGGTTTAGTCCTTGTTTAGACCTGTTTTAGTCCTGGTTTAGACCTGTTTTAGACCTGGTTTAGTCCTTGTTTAGTTCTGGTTTAGACCTGGTTTAGTCCTTGTTTAGACCTGGTTTAGTCCTGGTTTAGTCCTGGTTTAGACCTGTTTTAGTCCTGGTTTAGACCTGGTTTAGACCTGGTTTAGACCTGTTTTAGGCCTGTTTTAGGCCTGGTTTAGACCCGTTTTAGGCCTGGTTTAGTCCTTGTTTAGACCAGGTTTAGTCCTGGTTTAGACCTGTTTTAGGCCTGGTTTAGACCCGTTTTAGGCCTGGTTTAGTCCTTGTTTAGACCGGGTTTAGTCCTGGTTTAGACCTGTTTTAGACCTGGTTTAGTCCTTGTTTAGTTCTGGTTTAGACCTGTTTTAGACCTGGTTTAGTCCTTGTTTAGTTCTGGTTTAGACCTGTTTTAGACCTGGTTTAGTCCTTGTTTAGTTCTGGTTTAGACCTGTTCTAGTCCTGGTTTAGTCCTGGTTTAGTCCTGGTTTAGACCTGGTTTAGTCCTGGTTTAGACCTGGTTTAGGCCTGGTTTAGTCCTGGTTTAGGCCTGGTTTAGACCCGTTTTAGGCCTGGTTTAGTCCTTGTTTAGACCGGGTTTAGTCCTTGTTTAGACCCGTTTTAGTCCTGGTTTAGACCTGGTTTAGTCCTGATTTAGACCTGTTTTAGGCCTGGTTTAGACCTGTTTTAGGCCTGGTTTAGTCCTTGTTTAGACCGGGTTTAGTCCTTGTTTAGACCTGTTTTAGTCCTGGTTTAGACCTGTTTTAGACCTGGTTTAGTCCTTGTTTAGTTCTGGTTTAGACCTGTTTTAGACCTGGTTTAGTCCTTGTTTAGTTCTGGTTTAGACCTGGTTTAGTCCTGGTTTAGTCCTGGTTTAGACCTGGTTTAGACCCGTTTTAGTCCTGGTTTAGACCTGGTTTAGTCCTGGTTTAGACCTGTTTTAGGCCTGTTTTAGGCCTGGTTTAGACCCGTTTTAGGCCTGGTTTAGTCCTTGTTTAGACCGGGTTTAGTCCTGGTTTAGTCCTGGTTTAGACCTGGTTTAGGCCTGGTTTAGACCCGTTTTAGGCCTGGTTTAGTCCTTGTTTAGACCGGGTTTAGTCCTGGTTTAGACCTGTTTTAGACCTGGTTTAGTCCTTGTTTAGTTCTGGTTTAGACCTGTTTTAGACCTGGTTTAGTCCTTGTTTAGTTCTGGTTTAGACCTGTTTTAGACCTGGTTTAGTCCTTGTTTAGTTCTGGTTTAGACCTGTTTTAGACCTGGTTTAGTCCTTGTTTAGTTCTGGTTTAGACCTGTTTTAGACCTGGTTTAGTCCTTGTTTAGTTCTGGTTTAGACCTGTTTTAGACCTGGTTTAGTCCTTGTTTAGTTCTGGTTTAGACCTGTTTTAGTCCTGGTTTAGTCCTTGTTTAGTTCTGGTTTAGACCTGTTTTAGACCTGGTTTAGTCCTTGTTTAGTTCTGGTTTAGACCTGTTTTAGTCCTGGTTTAGTCCTTGTTTAGTTCTGGTTTAGACCTGTTTTAGACCTGGTTTAGTCCTTGTTTAGTTCTGGTTTAGACCTGTTTTAGTCCTTGTTTAGTTCTGGTTTAGACCCGTTTTAGACCTGGTTTAGTCCTTGTTTAGTCCTGGTTTAGACCTGTTTTAGACCTGGTTTAGTCCTTGTTTAGTTCTGGTTTAGACCTGTTTTAGACCTGGTTTAGTCCTTGTTTAGTTCTGGTTTAGACCTGTTTTAGACCTGGTTTAGTCCTTGTTTAGTTCTGGTTTAGACCTGTTTTAGACCTGGTTTAGTCCTTGTTTAGTTCTGGTTTAGACCTGTTTTAGTCCTGGTTTAGTCCTTGTTTAGTTCTGGTTTAGACCTGTTTTAGACCTGGTTTAGTCCTTGTTTAGTTCTGGTTTAGACCTGTTTTAGTCCTGGTTTAGTCCTTGTTTAGTTCTGGTTTAGACCTGTTTTAGACCTGTTTTAGTCCTTGTTTAGTTCTGGTTTAGACCTGTTTTAGTCCTGGTTTAGTCCTTGTTTAGTTCTGGTTTAGACCTGTTTTAGACCTGGTTTAGTCCTTGTTTAGTTCTGGTTTAGACCTGTTTTAGTCCTGGTTTAGACCATGTGGTGATACAGGAAGTGTTCCACTGTGTTTTTAAACTCCACACACCTTCACTAGAATCATTTGGATCAAGTCCTGGAGTTGCTGATCTCGACTGCACTAAAGGGAAAAGTTCACTGTTCACTTGGAAACCACCACTTGATGACATCACGAGGTGGAACAGAGCGTTTGGAGATGTAACAGACGAATAATAGAGTTCCTCAAACATGAGAATGAAACAAACACGACTCCAGGTCTGTTTTTGAGGAGAAAACAACTTTAGAACATGATTTATATTACTTTTTTTTCTTATTTCCTTATTCTTTATTTTATTTTCAATTTTATTCTTGATTTGTACATTTACACTTATTTATTTTTTTATAACTATGTCTCATTCGACACCGGTCTCTTGCTCTTTTTTTTGCTATTCCATCTATTTTTGTTCCCCTCTGTTATAGATTATATTGATGAGCGAGTGACTGGACCCAAATAATTTCCCTTGTGGATCAATAAAGTTTGTGTAATGTAAATATAAATGTAAATGAATTGAACAGCAGAGCGTCGTCCTGATTACACGTCACTCCTTTATTTGGAAAATGCATACACGTGGACATGATCAAAATCTCGCAGGTTTATACAGGCAATTCTTAATGCACGAGTAGAGTTTTTACAGTAGTAGAAAGAGGGTCGGAGCTGCCTTGTTGTACATTTTTATCGTTATTTCTCAGTAGGATTTTCCTATTAAATCCTTGGCAGATTATATTAGAAATTATTTACATTTTGTGCTTTTTAAACTGGCGTGACGTCCCTGCGCGTTCGGCCATCCGCGCGACGCTCACAGAAGTATGTACATTGAGTTTAGGGTCGCTACGACGAACAGGACAGGAGCGGTGTTTAAAGCTGCACTGTGGAACTTTTCTGGCGGAGGGTCCGTCGGACGCTCGTCTCCGTGGAGATGTTAATGCTTTAGGTCAGTTCAGGTCTGTTTTTCTAGGGATTTTTGAGCCATAAAACCACCTGGAATTGAATAAATGTAATGTCACACTGTGGAACATTCCAGGCAGAGCAGTGACGTATCCATAGAAACAAGCAGGTGACAGACCCGCAACCAAAAAGTTACCCAGTGCAGCTTTAAGTAGGAACAATATTACTCAAGTAGAAGTAAAAAAGAATTTGGGAAAAGTACGGCTCACGTACGGCGCACTGTGTCCCCAGATTCTCTCCATGGAGATGCTGTCTGGAATGTTCCACAGTATGGCATTACTAAAGTAAAGTTACAGGTCAGATCTGTGGAGAGGTGTCAGAATGTCTGTTTTTCTAGGGATTTCTGAGCTGTAAAATCACCTGTGATTGAATAAAAATGAAGTAGAGCTGTTTAAAGGTCCCATGACATGGTACTTCTTGATGCTTTTATATGGCTCCTTAATGGTTCCCTAATACTGTAAATGAATCCTTCTTCAAAATCAACACTCAGTGCATGAGAAAGACACATGTACACAGACATGGTCAAAAAATATCTCTCTGAACACCTCATTCTGGGCCATGTTGCTTGAATGCAAATGAGAAGGACAGAGATAGGTCAGAGCTGCGGGTGGGGGGGGGCAAATGCGCCGCTGGTTCCTTGTTTTAGCGGTGTGCTGTGTGTTGGCCCCACTTCCGTGTTTTAAGAGCGGAGGAAGAAAGGAGAGCCGTTTCAATGAAAAAAACACATTTCCACAGAAAATAAAATTAAACCACTGCTGTTTCAGATGTCCAGAGGGTCGGATAAAGGACTTCCGAGCCTAGAAACACTTGCACGTGCCTCCAGGCAAATAAAAAAACGCATTTCGCATTGCGTAGCTCATTCGCGGTCCAAACTCTCTGGGCGTGATTTACAGAGACGGTGGGAAGACATCCAGATGGGGGGTGGAGCTGCATTTTCCGTGTGACGTCAGAAAGTTTCCTTGTTCAGAATCGCCCGTTTGAGCTGTTTTTTTCTAACGCAGAAAAGGACCGCAAATGCTCAGTTTAGACATTTCGCAACTTTTAGCCATGGGGGGGGGGGCTAAACAGGGTAGGGGAGCTCACATTAACGTTCAAAAACCTCAGAAAGTGAAAATTTCATGCCATGGGACCTTTAATGTCACACTGTGGAACATTCCAGAGCAGTGACGTATCCATAGAAACAAGCAGGTGACGGACCCTCCACCAGAAAAGTTCCATAGTGCACTTTTAAATGTGTTCAAATAAGGAATATGGGCACGGTTTGGAGCTTTGAGTTTGACAAACAGGTCACGTTCACGTTCACGTTGTGGAATCTGATAAAATCATAATTTCAGAAGCTCTGGAGAACTCTGGAAGAAATCTCCAAACTTCAGATCCACAAATGTTCAACCTTCTCAGCTCCACAAACCAGGAAATACAGAGATATGGACCATAAACCAGGTCAACAGATCTGGACAGAACAATCTGACCTGTACACAGCAAACTCCACCAGGGAGGCCTGTTTTAGTCCTGGTTTAGTCCTGGTTTAGACCTGGTTTAGTCCGAAACAAGGAATATTATAAAAGATATAAAAAATGCAACCATAAAATCTTAATTGTCCCTAAAAATATATTTGGACTAAAACAGATACAACACATGCCATTCATAAACCAGGACTAACCAGGACTAAACCTGGACTAAACCTGGACTAAACGAGGACTAAACGAGGACTAAACGAGGACTAAACCTGGACTAAACCTGGACTAGACCAAGACTAAACTTGGACTAAACTTGGACTAAACCAGGACTAAACCAAGACTAAACCTGGACTAAACCTGGACTAAACCAGGACTAAACCAGGACTAAACCAGGACTAAACCAGGACTAAACCAAGACTAAACCTGGACTAAACCTGGACTAAACCTGGACTAAACCAGGACTAAACCAGGACTAAACCAGAGACTAAACCAGGACTAAACCAGGACTAAATAGTAGATTGGCATGCCTCTGCAATAAAAGGAGACTGCAAATCATTTTCAACAAAAAAGCGAAGTTTGATTTTGATCAGTGTGCAGTCAGATGTCCTCCCTGTGTCTCCGTGGGGTCTGATTCTACGTAAAGTTTAGTAAAGTGCAGTTTAGACTCTACAAACACGTTTGAAAAGCATAAATACTGAAATTCTGTCAGAAAAACAGTTTGTAATCTCCTTTTACTTCAGAATCTCTGGATTTCTCGTATTCTTGTGTTTTTATTTTCACTCTGAACCTTTAAACCCCGGGACAGCTCCTTTGTGATTATTATAAAGTGCTTTTAATCAAACAGAACAGAAATGAGGCGCCGTCTTCGGTCCTTCTGGCTGAAGATTTGCGTAACAGGCAGATAGTTCTTTTGTTACAGCTTCCAGCCGTTTTAAACAATACTTAAACATTTCAAGACAGACAGGAGACGTCGTTTTCTTATACAAACGAATAAATAAAAGACATAATAACATCTTAAAATCATCAAGTTCGAAGTCCGTTTTTGTGGTAAAAAAAAAAGTCTTGAAGTCTACAAGTGTCTGATGCACTTCGACGAAAGTTCTTTGAGTGTTTGAACGTTTAGACTCTTTGGTAGGACAGTGGACGCGGTTTCGATGGTCGTGGGTTCGGTGGACGTGGGTTCGATGGACGTGGGTTCGGTGGACGTGGGTTCGGTGGACATGGGTTCGATGGACGTGGGTTCGATGGACGTGGGTTCGATGGACGTGGGTTCGGTGGACGTGGGTTCGGTGGACGTGGGTTCGATGGACGTGGGTTCGATGGACGTGGGTTCGTAGAACAGTGGACGTAGGTTCGGAGAACAGTGGACGTGGGTTCGGTGATCGTGGTTTCGGTGGTCGTGGTGGCGGTTTCATTGGCCACGATTTCGTTAGCCGTGATTTTGATGGGCGTGGTTTCAATGGGCATGGTTTCCGTGGCCGTTGTTTCCGTGGTTGCGTTGGTTGCGGTTTCGTTGGCCGTGATTTCGATGGGTGTGATTTCGATGGGTGTGGTTTCGATGGGCGAGGTTTCATAGGACAGGTGACGTGGTTTTGATGGTTGTTACAGACGAGGGAAGTGAAAGTGCACAATTCGCTACGGGGAGATACAGGCGCGGCTTTGTGACACCATCAGCCCGTGCCAACGTGAGCGGAGAAAAGGAAACCGTCCGATGGCGAGGAGGGCGGAGGTTCATTTGGTCCCTCTGGTTTAGAGGAAGAGGAGAGAGAGAAAGAAAGAAAAGAAAGCGAGAAAAAAAGGGAGGAGTCTGCTATTCGTACAGAGTGACGGTGCAGTAGCAGAGAGCGGAGATCCTGCGGTCCACACTGGCTTTGTCTGAAAACACAGAAATAATCAATTAAAGGAGACAATTTTGTATCGTCTGCAAACCAAGAAGTAAGTCTGGTGAGCTGTTGGCAAAATTCACTCTGGTCTGAGAGTTGTGAAAAGCCCTTTTAAACTTCTAAAGGCTCTGAATGCAGAAGGTAAACGAGGAAGAACTTTGGACCAAAACAAATGCTTTGAGATCAGTGTCTTCATGAGTGTGTTTTTGTGCGTTTGTGTTGCGCTCACATTTGAACACGTTGTCGATGTCCGTCGGGTCCTGCAGGATTTTGGACAGTCCGTCCAGTAACATCGAGGCTTTACTGTAGCGATAAGCGATGTCCTCAGACTGTTTAAACATCTCGTCCAGAGCTGCAGACTGCACCTGACGAGAGGACGGGAGTTAGAATAGAGTTAGAATCTACGACGATCTTCATGTTCGAATGTGTGAAGAATCCCTCAGTCGTCCAGGTAGAACCAAAGGCAAAAGGAGAAATTCAATTTGTCGACTGGACAAAAGTTTATTTGGTGGAATCAGTTTCTTCTGCTTCTTCAGTTCTGGTCAGATGCTGGTGGACACTGCCTATATCTGCCTGAAGGGGGCGCTCACTACAATGAAATGACTCTGAGACTCCCACACCTACTTGTTTACAGTTTGTGTTAGTTAGGTGGGCCTGTTAGATCTGCAGTGGGATCTGCACCTCTGGACCTGCTGCACTATTTTCTTTGTTTTGATTTAGGTTTGAGGACAGTTATAGATGGAGACAAATGATGTTCGGACATCATTTGTCCATTTCTGTTCAAGGAAGGATTCTCTAAATCAAAAAAATCGCCTCTTTAACTCCCTTCCTTGAACAGAAATGGGGGTCTCAGACATCATTTGTCTCCCTTTTACACTGCCTGACAAAAGTATTAGGACGATGGCATAATTTGTGATGCTGAGGTACTGAGCCAACTTTTTGTATCAAGCATTATTTAAATGTGGTGTGCTTAATACTATTTCATCACATTTATTCAATTATGTTATCACACGTTCTCATATTTTCAGATCATTGTGCGCAAATCCATTTGTGGATGAATATTACTCATATTTTCATAGCATCCTTTCATTATGAAAATAATAGTCTGAACACTCAATGTTTTAAAATCAACTCATATCATAGAGTTCTGGAACAGTCATCTGCATGTCTGAAAGGACAGACAGAATTTGTAAAGCTGTGATTAAGGCCGAGGGTGGTTATTTGGATGAAAAAGCTATTTAACTTGATATTGTTACATTTTTGCAATAATATGCCTTTACACATGAGGAAATTTGCTTTAATATATCAATAAATTGATTTGTTGTCATTACCAATATGTCTTGTTAGCATTATTTATGAAAGTTCAGAAATACACAATCGTCCTAATACTTTTGTATAACTCTATCATCTCCTTTCTCTGTAACTGCCGCTGTCAGACTCGTCATTTTGGTCTTAATATGTTCGTACTACACACTATAGGAGCGAGGTGAGCCGCCTGGTCAAGTGGTGCAGTAACAACAACCTCTCCCTGAACGTGGAGACAAAGCAGATGGTCGTAGACTTCAGGAGAGCGCACTAGGGTTAGAACTTTTTTACAACCTCTATACCCTGTATCATATTTTGATGAACTTTTGCTAGTAATGAAAGGAATTGACCGTCATTTGGTCATATTTTTGAAAAAAAAGTCCCCCCAGACTCAAAATGAAGTTTTGGTAAAGCCGACCAACAACCTCCACAGTCCACATGTCTTATACAGTGAAAGTGAAACTCCAGGATTGTGGGAAAACTGTAGGCTACAGTATATCACTACTAAACCAGACAGATTTCCCCAAATTTACATGGCTTATGAAGTGAAACTGAAACTCCAGAATATTATGATGGCAGTACAACTTATCATTGATCCATTTTCAGTCAGATTGACCTGTAATGGCCCTTGTGATCACTTAGCACCGTTTCACATTTATATCATTGGCTGTAATGTGTATTTAATACTTTTTTTGTTTTTCGGGGGGACTTTTTTAAAAGAGTGCTGAAAATGGAGTTTGGTTTCTTCAATTATACCAAAAAGTTCATCCAGTCATGATGCAGGACTTTAATTTTGGAAAAAAAGTTCCAAAAGTTATAACCCTCGTGTGGATTTCTCTGAGGAAACAGCATATTGGAACCAACTGACCCGACAGATATGTACATGTAATATCCAACCAACTATCCGCTCAACAGGGAGTCCATCCGCTCATTTATTGTGTTATTTATGTTTTGTGGCTCCGCGGATCTCTATTCACAATGCGGCTGAGCTAATGCTAACGCTAGCATTGAAACAAATGTGGTGAGCGCGACCAAGAAGAGTCTCTTTGGGATAATTTCCACTCTATTTTTGTATATAAAAGGCGAACGTTTTGCCATAGGCTATAGCGGTAGAGAAATACTTTATTTTGATTCAATTTGACCCATTTCGGCACTTTTGTAACTTTTTTTGACTCGGCGCTTTTTAGCCATGAGGTTTTGAATGGAAGTTCTTATGGGACGCGTAGCATTTGAACCTTAAAGGAAAAGTAACATTTTTTTTACAATCTGAGCCTTCTTTCGGTAATAAAACAAGTTGTTTTACTCACCCATAGCACTTTGGTGTCATATGGAGCACTTCCAGAGATGTTTTAGATTTGCGGTTAGCCTAGCACAACTTCTAGCCATAGCTCGGGGCATATAATATATTCCCCGAGCATGTAATATGCCCTGTGCGGGCTCCAAATAGCATAAACTAGCACTTTTCAAATCATAGAAGCCCGATGTCTTAGTCTACGATTTAGTTTGAAGCAAAAGTGGCCTGTGATCCGAGATTTATCCATAGTTTTCAGCTTTGCGTTTCATGTTTGGGTCCCGGGAGCTGAGAGCACACTCCGCACATGCGCACTGGCCTCCTCATCTACTCGAAACTATGGCTAAATCTCGGATTACAGGCCACTTTTGCTTCAAACGAAATCGTAGATTAAGACATCGGGCTTCTATGATTTGAAAAGTGATAAAGTTTGTGTTATTTGGAGACCACAAAGTAATGCCCCGAGCACTCAATTTAACGGAAACGCTACAACATAACTTCTACGAAACTGCTCAAAATGACACCAAACTGCTATGGGTGAGTAAAACAACTTGTTTTATTGCCGAAAGAAGGCTCAGATTGTAAAAAAACATTACTTTTCCTTTAAATGTTTTCTTTTTGTAACTTTTTTTTAATGATTGAGGCTGCAATGCCAATACTAATTGATTTATTTAATAGAACTTTGAAAGTGCATTTTACTTTATTTTTGGAATTAAAGCTAGCTTATTGAAATTATTGAATTGTTATTAAAGTCCTTTTTGATGTGACCAAAGGTTTATTTATAGATATATGGCATGTGTGAAAAGTCCCTCAGTCGTCCAGGTAGAATCCATGATCAAAGGAGAAGTTCAATTTGTCAACTGGACAAAGTTTGTTTGGTTGAAAACGTTTCGCCGCTCATCCGAGAGGCTTCGTCAGCTTTGATCATATATGGCATGTATTTATTGTTATTTATTTAATTCATAGCAATGATGAATTACTCTATGTGATTTAAGATAATTAATTAATTTAGTAATATGCTAACATTTGTTTTCTCTGAAGACTTCTGCCATCAGGAAGGAGACTGAGGAGCCTCCGGGCCGAGACCAGCAGACTGAAGGATGCTGAACTCTCTCCCTGCTCTCTACACGATCCTGGGGTTTTATTTCTCCATTCTGTCCCTAAATAATCTGAACATTAATAACAGACCAATCAGGCTCTTCTTTCCCCTGAGGTCGCTCGTGCTTAGCAACAAGTTTGATGGACAGCGTTGCACTACGGATGACGTCCACATCAGTCCACGTGTATGAACATGTTTTTACAGGCGGCACTTTGAGGACTTCTCACCATCTCGACGGCGTGGTTGTAGATGAGCTTCTCGGCCGTGACGCTGTTGATCTCGTCCACGAATCTCTGTTTGTCTGAGAAGAAGTGGTTGAGTTTATCGGTGAGGCTCCGGCACAGGGACAGGCAGCTTTTGTACCGTTCGTTCAGGCTCTTCACCACTGAAAACACGAAACACGAAGCAGGCGTCGTCAGAGCTGGAGTTTAGTTTTGTTTATTTTATTCGATCAACAAAAGTAGGTAAAGGCATAAAAGACACAGGCAGCAAATGCAACGTCATGATTTACAACTTTTGTGTTGAATGAGTTTGTGACCTTAAAGGCTCTTTTAAAGGTGCACTGTGGAACATCACCACCTGCTCGTCTTCATGGAGATGTTATTGCTCTGCCCAGAATGTTCCGTGGTATGACTTTAAACATTTCCATCCACAATTTATTCATTACGGTTGTGAATGATTTAGTCCTGGTTTAGTCCTGGTTTAGTCCTGGTTTTAGATTTGATTTAGTCTCATTTAGTCCTGGTTTAGTCCTGGTTTAGTCCTGGTTTTGGTCCTGACTTAATCCTGGTTTAGTCCAGGTTTAGTCCCCCTTTAGTCCTGGTTTAGTTCTGGTTCAGTCCTTGTTCAGTCCCGTTTAGTCCTGGTTTAAAGATGGTTTAGTCCTGGTTTAGTCCTGCTTTATTCGTAGTTTAAAGATGGTTTAATTGTGGTTTAGTTCTGATTTAGTCCAGGTTCAGTCTTGGTATAGTTCCAGTTTAGTCCCGGTTCAGTCCTGGTTTAGTGCTGGTATAGTTCCAGTTTAGTCCCGGTTCAGTCCCGGTTCAGTCCTGGTTTAGTCCTGGTATAGTTCCAGTTTAGTCCCGGTTCAGTCCCGGTTTAGTCCCGGTTCAGTCCTGGTATAGTTCCAGTTTAGTCCTGGTTCAGTCCTGGTATAGTTCCAGTTTAGTCCCGGTTCAGTCCTGGTTTAGTCCTGGTATAGTTCCAGTTTAGTCCCGGTTCAGTCCCGGTTCAGTCCTGGTTTAGTCCTGGTATAGTTCCAGTCCACATGTGATCGGAGTGTGATCAGAACTCACCTTGCTTGACGGCGCTCGACGGGTTGAGTTTGGCCGATTTGATCTGAGCTTTGGCCAGATGCAGCGACGAGGCGAGAAGCTGCGCCGCCTTCATGTACAGGACCAGCTGCTCCACCTGCCTGTAGGGGGCAGCACAACGTTAACTACCCCACATCACCTGCCTGTAGGGGGCAGCACAACGTTAACTACCCCACATCACCTGCCTGTAGGAGGCAGCACAACGTTAACTACCCCACATCACCTGCCTGTAGGAGGCAGCACAACGTTAACTACCCCACATCACCTGCCTGTAGGAGGCAGCACAACGTTAACTACCCCACATCACCTGCCTGTAGGAGGCAGCACAACATTAACTACCCCATCACCTGCCTGTAGGGGGCAGCACAACGTTAACTACCCCACATCACCTGCCTGTAGGAGGCAGCACAACATTAACTACCCCATCACCTGCCTGTAGGGGGCAGCACAACGTTAACTACCCCATCACCTGCCTGTAGGGGGCAGCACAACATTAACTACCCCATCACCTGCCTGTAGGGGGCAGCACAACGTTAACTACCCCATCACCTGCCTGTAGGGGGCAGCACAACATTAACTACCCCATCACCTGCCTGTAGGGGGCAGCACAACATTAACTACCCCATCACCTGCCTGTAGGGGGCAGCACAACGTTAACTACCCCACATCACCTGTCTGTAGGGGGCAGCACAACGTTAACTACCCCACATCACCTGCCTGTAGGGGGCAGCACAACGTTAACTACCCCACATCACCTGCCTGTAGGGGGCAGCACAACGTTAACTACCCCATCACCTGTCTGTAGGGGGCAGCACAACGTTAACTACCCCACATCACCTGCCTGTAGGGGGCAGCACAACGTTAACTACCCCATCACCTGTCTGTAGGGGGCAGCACAACGTTAACTACCCCATCACCTGCCTGTAGGGGGCAGCACAACGTTAACTACCCCAAATCACCTGCCTGTAGGGGGCAGCACAACGTTAACTACCCCACATCACCTGTCTGTAGGGGGCAGCACAACATTAACTACCCCATCACCTGCCTGTAGGGGGCAGCACAACGTTAACTACCCCACATCACCTGTCTGTAGGGGGCAGCACAACATTAACTACCCCATCACCTGCCTGTAGGGGGCAGCACAACGTTAACTACCCCATCACCTGCCTGTAGGGGGCAGCACAACGTTAACTACCCCATCACCTGCCTGTAGGGGGCAGCACAACGTTAACTACCCCACATCACCTGCCTGTAGGGGGCAGCACAACGTTAACTACCCCACATCACCTGCCTGTAGGGGGCAGCACAACGTTAACTACCCCATCACCTGTCTGTAGGGGGCAGCACAACATTAACTACCCCATCACCTGTCTGTAGGGGGCAGCACAACGTTAACTACCCCATCACCTGTCTGTAGGGGGCAGCACAACGTTAACTACCCCACATCACCTGCCTGTAGGGGGCAGCACAACGTTAACTACCCCACATCACCTGCCTGTAGGGGGCAGCACAACATCAACTACCCCATCACCTGCCTGTAGGGGGCAGCACAACATTAACTACCCCACATCACCTGCCTGTAGGAGGCAGCACAACATTAACTACCCCATCACCTGTCTGTAGGGGGCAGCACAACATTAACTACCCCATCACCTGTCTGTAGGGGGCAGCACAACGTTAACTACCCCATCACCTGTCTGTAGGGGGCAGCACAACATTAACTACCCCATCACCTGCCTGTAAGGGGCAGCACAACATTAACTACCCCATCACCTGCCTGTAGGGGGCAGCACAACGTTAACTACCCCACATCACCTGTCTGTAGGGGGCAGCACAACATTAACTACCCCATCACCTGCCTGTAGGGGGCAGCACAACGTTAACTACCCCACATCACCTGCCTGTAGGGGGCAGCACAACGTTAACTACCCCACATCACCTGTCTGTAGGGGGCAGCACAACATTAACTAACCCCTACAAAAATATACAGTACTGCTCTTGGTTTTCTTGTAAAATCTCCAAAAGTCCCTGATTATTTTTATTGTGAAGAATTAAACCAGGACTGAACCAGAACTAAACCAGGACTGAACCAGAACTAAACCAGGACTGAACCAGAACTAAACCAGGTCCGAACTAGGACTAAACCAAGATTAAACCATCTTTAAACTAGGACTAAAGCAGGACTAAACCAGGACTGAACCAGGACTAAACCAGGACTAAAGGGGTACTAAACCAGGACTAAACCAATACTAAACCAGGACTGAACCAGAACTAAATCAGGACTGAAGCAGAACTAAACCAAACCTAAACTAGGACTAAAGGGGGACCTAAACCAGGACTGAAGCAGAACTAAACCAGGACTGAACTAGGACTAAACCAGACCTAAACTAGGACTAAAGGGGGACTAAACCAGGACTGAAGCAGAACTAAACCAGTACCTGGGAGATAAACTAGAGACCTTTAACCAGCCCCGGTCTCAGTCTAACACTACAGGGATACAGGAGGATGGGACTTCACCAGAACTAAACCAGGACTACCTGGAGATTAGAGACATTTCCCCTGCATTGTGCCAAGCAGAAAGTTCCAGAGTGCAGCTTTAAACGGGCCCTTACCCCCACTCCTTGCTGAGCTGGCTGATCTGGTCCACCACCACGCTCTCCTGGGGGGGGTACAGGGATGCCGCAGACACCCCCAGATCGGCTCCTCCGGCTCGGACCGCCGCCAGCTCCAGGACGCAGTCGGTGAAGGACAGCATCATGCGCAGGTGCAGGAGGGTGTCCGTGTGCTCGCGCTGGGGACGCAAACGAGCGAGGACAGGGTTAGGCCTGGTTATGTCCCTCTTTAGTCCTGGTTTAGTCCTGGTTCAGTCCTCATTTAGTCCTGGTTTAGTCCTGGTTCAGTCATGGTTTAGTCCTGGTTCAGTCCTGGTTTAGTCTCCATTTAGTCCCAGTTTAGACCTGGTTCAGTCCCCATTTAGTCCTGGTTTAGTCCTGGTTCAGTCCTGGTTTAGTCCTGGTTCAGTCCTGGTTTAGTCCCCACTTAAACCTGGTTTAGTCCTGGTTAAGTCCCAGTTTATTCCCCTTTTTTTCTTGGTTTAGTCACCGTTTACTCTAGGTTTAATCCTAGTCCAGTCCCTGTCCTGTCCCGGCCCAGTCCCCGCCCAGTCCCGGTCCAGTCCCGGTCCAGTCCCGGCCCAGTCCCGGCCCAGTCCCGGTCCAGTCCCGGTGTGGGTCCAGTCCTGGTTCAGTCCCGGTCCAGTCCTGGTCCAGTCCCGGCCCAGTCCCGGTCCAGTCCCGGCCCAGTCCCGGCCTAGTCCCGGTCCAGTCCCGGTCCAGTCCCGGTCAGCCTCTCACCTCCATCAGTGTTTCTTCTGGAAGCTCTGGAGCCTCAAAGGTGATGAACCCGTCCAGACTGGGGGGGGAGGTCCCATAGGCCACATACCTGAGGCTGCTGGGACCCCCCTCTGCCCCCCCACAGCCCAGCGGAGCAGCGGCGCCCCCCGGAGGAGACGAACCCAACGCCATCGCACCCGGAGGAGAGCCCACCCACACCCGGCCGCTGGTGGAGCAGAGCGAGCCCCCGGAGCTGTTCGACCCCACTGAGGACAGAAGAACCAGAACTGAGGTTAGTACACACAGGAGAGCACACTGGGCCTGGTCTGGTCCTGGTCTGGTCCTGGTCCTGGTCTGGTCCTGGTCCTGGTGTGGTCCTGGTCTGGTCCTGGTGTGGTCCTGGTGTGGTCCTGGTGTGGTCCTGGTCTGGTCCTGGTCAGGTCCTGGTCAGGTCCTGGTCCTGGTCCTGGTCTGGTCCTGGTCTGGTCCTGGTGTGGTCCTGGTCTGGTCCTGGTCCTGGTCTGGTCTGGTCCTGGTCTGGTCCTGGTCTGGTCCTGGTCTGGTCCTGGTCTGGTCCTGGTCCTGGTCTGGTCCTGGTCTGGTCCTGGTCCTGGTCTGGTCCGGTCCTGGTCCTGGTCTGGTCCTGGTCCTGGTCTGGTCCTGGTCCTGGTCTGGTCCTGTCCTGGTCAGGTCCTGGTCAGGTCCTGGTTCCAGGGTTAGTCCTGATCTAGACTTGGTTTGGTCCTAGTTACACGTACTGTGAGACTACTACTACTAACTACTACTAACTACTACTAACTACCACTACTACTTATACCAGAACATGTAACTGTGATATTAGGGTAATTGCTTATAAGAAGTACAGTAGTAGCATAGTAATGGTGGTAGTAGTAGCAGTAGCAGTAGCAGTAGCAGTAGTAGCAGTAGTAATAGTAGTAGTAGTAGTAGTACCAGTAGTAGTAGCAGTAGCAGTAGTAGTAGCAGTAGTAGCAGTAGTAATAGTAGTACCAGTAGTAGTAGCAGTAGCAGTAGCAGTAGTAGTAGTAGTAGTAGTAGCAGTAGTAGTAGCAGTAGCAGTAGCAGTAGTAGTAGTAGTAGCAGTAGCAGCAGCAGCAGCAGCAGCAGCAGCAGCAGTAGCAGTAGCAGTAGTAGTAGTAGTAGTAGTAGCAGTAGTAGCAGTAGTAGCAGCAGTAGCAGCAGCAGCAGCAGCAGCAGTAGCAGCAGTAGTAGTAGTAGTAGTAGCAGTAGCAGCAGTAGCAGTAGCAGTAGTAGCAGTAGCAGTAGTAGCAGTAGCAGCAGCAGTAGTAGCAGTAGTAGCAGCAGTAGCAGTAGCAGTAGTAGCAGTAGTAGCAGTAGTAGCAGTAGCAGTAGCAGTAGTAGTAGCAGTAGTAGTAGTAGCAGTAGTAGCAGTAGTAGTAGCAGTAGTAGTAGTAGTAGTAGCAGTAGTAGCAGTAGTAGTAGTAGTAGCAGTAGTAGTAGCAGTAGTAGTAGTCACAGTAGCAGTAGTACTACAGTAGTAGTAGTACTACAGCACCTGAGGTGGTGCGTGGTCGGGTGCCCAGGTGGGAGCAGGTTGGGGGGGTGTTGCTCTTTGGGGGGGAGCCCACGGTGAACAGAACCGTCCGGGGACTGGAGCCGGGCTGAACCGGGCCATAGGCGGCAGGAGCTGGACCGGGACAAACGTACGACACGTTAAGAACCAAGAGGACGATTTACTGTATATACTGTATATACGTATATATACTATAACTTTCAGATTTTAAATCAGATGAAGCGTTATTGAAGCAGGAGTACTGTACACACTTTTAAAGGTCCCATGACATGGTACTTCTTGATGCTTTTATATGGCTCCTTAATGGTTCCCTAATACTGTAAATGAATCCTTCAAAATCAAGACTCAGTGCATGAGAAACAGAGATGAGAAAGAGTCATAAATGTCACTCTGGAACACTCCATTATGGGCGTTGTTGCTTGAATGCAAATGAGGAGGACAGAGATGGCCTATAGTGGGGTGGGGGCGTGGCCAAACTCTCCGCTCTTTCCTTTTCAGCTGTGCGCTGTGCACTTCCGTGTTTTTGCACAGAGGGAGAGATTTGAAGTGTTCCATTGAAAAATAAACACATTTCCACAGAAAATAAAATTAAACCACTGCTGTGTCAGATATCCACAGGCTCAGATAAAGGACTTCCGAGCCTAGAAACACTCACAAGTTCCTCCAGGCAAATAAAAAAAACGTATTTCGCATTGATCAAAGGAGAAGTTCAATTTGTCAACTGGACAAAGTTTGTTTGGTTGAAAACGTTTCGCCGCTCATCCGAGAGGCTTCGTTTGAGATTCTCAAACAAAGAATCATTAGAGAGTAGCGGGGATAGGTTCAGAGCTTTGTTCAGGGTAGTTAGCTCCTCCCTTGCAGCTAGATATAAACAGGGTCGAACCAGCATGAGGGCCAGAGCTGACGAAGCCTCTCGGATGAGCGGCGAAACGTTTTCAACCAAACAAACTTTGTCCAGTTGACAAATTGAACTTCTCCTTTGATCATGGATTCTACCTGGACGACTGAGGGACTTTTCACGTATTTCGCATTGCATAGCTCCTCCGCAGTCCAAACTCTCTGGGCGTGATTTACAGAGACGCTGAGTACAGACAGACGGGGGTGGAACTGCATTTGCATTTCTTTTTTCGATCTGACGTCAATAAGTTTCCTTGTTCAAAATCGCCCGTTTGAGCTCTGATTTTTTCTAACGCAGAAAAGGATCGCAAATGCTCAGTTTAGACATTTCGTAACTTTTAACCATGGGGGGGGGGGGGGGGGGGGGGTAAACAAGGGAGGGGAGCTCACATTAACGTTCAAAAACCTCAGAAAGTGAAAATTTCATGCCATGGGACCTTTAAGAGCTTTTTACCAGGTCATAATGTTCCCTCATCAAGAACCTGTCTGAAGAGGTTCTAGAGCCATCCATGCATGTTTGAGTCATCTAGTGATCTCTCCTGGGCCCGATTCAGACCCTCCTTACAGTTACCAGTACGATCCTGTACGAGGCTCCACCCACAAGTGTACATCACCCACAGTCCCACGCAACAATTCTCCATAAATGTACAAAAACATGATACA
Organism: Paratrypauchen microcephalus; assembly: GCA_036785185.1. Classification (NCBI taxonomy): domain Eukaryota; kingdom Metazoa; phylum Chordata; class Actinopteri; order Gobiiformes; family Gobiidae; genus Paratrypauchen; species Paratrypauchen microcephalus. Next base: position 263,413 of record JAVJIX010000326.1, read on the forward strand.
AACATGCAACTTCACAAACCTGATAAATATTTCAGCAGCATACACGCCGACTGTAGCAGCGCTCTGAAGGGGGAGTGAGTAGTAGTGACTACTACTACTGTTATTAGTACTACTACTGCGACTACTACTACTGCGACTACTACTACTGCGACTACTACTACTGCGACTACTACTACTGCGACTACTACTACTGCGACTACTACTACTACTACTACTACTACTACTACTACTACTACTACTGCTACTACTACTACTGCTACTACTACTACTACTACTACTGCTACTGCTGCTACTGCTACTACTACTACTACTACTGCTACTACTACTACTACTACTGCTGCTACTACTACTACTACTGCTACTACTACTACTACTGCTACTACTACTACTACTACTACTACTACTACTACTACTACTACTACTACTACTACTACTACTACTACTACTACTACTACTACTACTACTACTACTACTGCTACTGCTACTGCTGCTACTGCTACTACTACTACTGCTACTACTGCTACTACTACTACTACTACTGCTACTACTACTACTACTACTGCTACTACTGCTACTACTGCTACTACTACTACTACTACTGCTACTACTACTACTACTGCTACTACTACTACTACTACTGCTACTACTACTACTACTACTACTACTACTACTACTACTACTACTACTACTACTACTACTGTTACTACAACTAATACTCAGGAATATCATCAATGACATAATTATTTTCTTTCATATCGGGATAGTATTTTAGCCGATATCACCCGGTCACTATGGTAACCATCACCGTCCTCTGGCCACGCCCCTCGCCACATCGCTGTAATGACTCAGGTGTTTGCCGATTGGTTAGTCCGTACCTGTGTCCATGGGCCGCTCCGTGTTCAGGCTGTCTGTGCTGCCCTGATAGGCCTGTCCTCCCAGGGTGATTCTGATTGGCTGATCCGACATACGGCCCGTGCTGATTGGCTGATCGGCGAGGCGCCCGGTGCTCACTGACCTGAAGAACGCAAACAAACTCGGTTAAACACACAGAGGTCGTAAAGTCCCCGTGAAAGTGTCATAAAGATCAGAACGTGACATAACAGGGACGACGTCAGGATTTTTACTCCAAAAACAAATTTATAAAGTAGACCAAAACTAATAATGTTATTTAGAGATAATATTTTGCATTATGTTTTCAGTCTCACAAAAATAATTGTTTTACAGTTTGCCTCAAAATGTGATCAATTACTACTTTTATAGATTAATGTTCAGAATGTTTGAGGAGGATATAGATACTTTACAGAACCATCACTAGGTGGCGCCAGAAACCAAATATTTCCTCTTCCTCCTGGTTCAGCCCCCGTTTAGTCCACGTTTAGTCCACGCTTAGTCCACGCTTGGTCCACGCTTGGTCCACGCTTGGTCCACGCTTGGTCCACGCTTGGTCCACGCTTGGTCCACGCTTGGTCCACGCTTGGTCCACGCTTAGTCCACGCTTAGGTCGTTTTCACACCAGGAAAGTCCGATAGTTCACTTGCTTTGGTCCGGACCAAATGTTTTTTTATTTTTTTTATTTTGGTGCGGTTCGCTTTCACACTGCAGTTTTTCCCCAAGCGAACTAACATCTATAAACAAAAGCACATGTGCTGAGGTCGCTCAGCCGTTGGACAGAATGAGCCCTGTCGGTGTCCAAACCCGGAAGGAGGAGAATAACGGTGTTACGTGCTGTTTTCTATCTAGCCTTAGCGATATGGTTTGCTCAGTTTTTACAGTTCGCACAAATGTTTGAGCAGCATCGTGAGGTTTACACTATTTTACAATCAATTTACAAATGACGAAGACACAGGACAAGACGACTACAGAGGACAGCGCTCGTGCGCGCATCAAGTTCTGACTCTTGCTCTTCACGCAAAACGTAAGTAAGACTCATAAGTTTCGTTTTGTTTAGTTTCGTCAGCCTCAGTTTCCCATAATGCTCGACATACGACGGGAGCTTGTTAAGTACAAAAAGCCAGCTTGTGTCGGATCGAGTCCAGTCTGCATTCTCACCTCAAACGAACCGCACCAGAGTTCATATGGAACCGGACCGAGACCGAGCTTTTTAGGTGGTCTCGGTCCGCTTGTTTGCTCCGGATCGAGACTTTTGGTTTTTATTCACACCAGCCCAAAAGGTCCGAATCAAAGGAGCAAACGAACTCTGGTTCGTTTTAAGCGAACCAAACACGGCAGGTGTGAAAACGACCTTAGTCCACGCTTAGTCCACGCTTAGTCCACATTTAGTCCACGCTTGATCCACATTTAGTCCACGCTTGATCCACTCTTAGTCCACGCTTGGTCCACGCTTGGTCCACATTTAGTCCACATTTAGTCCACATTTAGTCCACATTTAGTCCACGTTTAGTCCACGTTCAGACCCAGGTCCCTTGTACAGTCCCCAGGTCCAGTCCCTGGTCTCTGGTCCCTGGTCCATCCCCAGTCCCCAGTCTCAGGTCTAGTCCCCGGACTCTGGTCCCAGGTTTGTCCCCAGTCCCAGGTCCCCAGTCCCAGTCCCCGGTTTCTGGTCCCCTGTCCAGTCCCCAGTCCCAGGTCCCCAGGTCCCCAGGTCCCCAGGTCCCCAGGTCCCCAGTCCCCAGTCCCCAGTCCAGTCTCTAGTTCCAGGTCCAGTCCCCGGTTTCTGGTCCCAGGTCTAGTCCCCGGACTCTGGTCCCAGGTTTGTCCCCAGTCCCAGGTCCCCAGTCCCAGTCCCCGGTTTCTGGTCCCCGGTCCAGTCCCCAGTCCCAGGTCCCCAGGTCCCCAGGTCCCCAGTCCCCCAGTCCCCAGTCCAGTCTCTCGTTCCAGGTCCAGTCCCCGGTTTCTGGTCTCCGGTTTCTGGTCTCCGGTCTCTGGTCCCCCGTCTCTGGTCCCCCGTCTCTGGTCCCCCGTCTCTGGTCCCCCGTCTCTGGTCCCCAGTCTCTGGTCCCCAGTCTCTGGTCCCCGGTCCAGTCCCCAGTCCCCAGTCCCCAGTCCCCAGTCCCAGGTCCCCGGTCTCTGGTCCCCCGGTCTCTGGTCCCCCGGTCTCTGGTCCAGTCCCCAGTCCCAGGTCCAGACTCACCTGCCGAAGGTCCTGCTGGCCTCTGGGGCACTGGCTCTGCAGTGGTGGACACATTCTCTGGACTCGGCCACAGTTTTGGTGGGAGCCGGACCGTCGGCCAAAGCCATGAGGTTACAGGACGCCTGGGTCTTCGGGATCTTAAACGGAGCCGAGATCGTCTGAAAGAAAACACCGAGGATCATCATCATCACAGGAACACGAGGAGAACACGCACACTCCACAGGAACACGAGGAGAACACCACACTCCACAGGAACACGAGGAGAACACGCACACTCCACAGGAACACGAGGAGAACACGCACACTCCACAGGAACACGAGGAGAACACGCACACTCCACAGGAACACGAGGAGAACATCACACTCCACAGGAACACGAGGAGAACACGCACACTCCACAGGAACACGAGGAGAACATGCACACTCCACAGGAACACGAGGAGAACATGCACACTCCACAGGAACATGAGGAGAACACGCACACTCCACACTCCACAGGAACATGAAGAGAACACGCACACTCCACAGGAACACGAGGAGAACACGCACACTCCACAGGAACACGAGGAGAACACGCACACTCCACACTCCACAGGAACACGAGGAGAACACGCACACTCCACAGGAACACGAGGAGAACACGCACACTCCACAGGAACACGAGGAGAACACGCACACTCCACAGGAACATGAGGAGAACACGCACACTCCACACTCCACAGGAACACGAGGAGAACACGCACACTCCACAGGAACACGAGGAGAACACGCACACTCCACAGGAACACGAGGAGAACACGCACACTCCACAGGAACACGAGGAGAACACGCTCTCACCTTGGTGGGGGAGCCGATGATGGTGGGCAGGTTGGTTTTCCAGTCGGACGAGCGAGGGGAGGAGCCTAACAGTTTGGTGGGGGAGGAGCCCAGGTTGACGGGGCGTCCCATCTGAGGAGACGAGGACGAGGAGGACGAAGGGTGCACCGGGTCCGACAGCTGCTTATGGAGCTTCTGACGCGTCTGGTACATGTCCGACAGAGTGGGGGCGCTCTGGAGTCTGGCCCCTAGGAGCTGAGAGGAGGGAACGGGAGAACCTGGAGAGAGAGAGAGAGAGAGAGGGGGGAGGAGAGAGAGGGGGGAGGAGGAGAGAGGGGGGGGGGGAGGAGAGAGGAGAGAGTAGAGGGAGGAGGAGAGAGGGGGGGGGGGGGGGGGGAGAGAGAGAGAGGGGGAGAGGGAGGAGGAGAGAGAGGGGGGGAGGAGGGGGAGAGGGAGGAGAGAGGGGGGAAGAGAGGGAGGAGAGAGAGAGGGAGGAGAGAGAGGAGAGAGGAGAGAGAGAGGAGAGGGAGGAGAGAGAGAGAGAGAGAGAGAGGGAGAGAGAGAGGGAGGAGAGAGAAAGAAAGGGGAGAGAAAAGGAGGGAGAGGAGAAAGGGAGGAGAGGAGAGAGAGGGAGCGAGGAGGAGAGAGGGAGGAGTAAGAAGCGGAAGGAAAGCAGAAGAGGAGTAGAGGGGGGAGAGAGAAAGAAAGGAGAGAAAAGGAGGGAGAGGAGATAAGGAGGAGGAAAGAGAGGGGAGAGAGAGGGAGGAAGAGAGAATAAGAGGGAGAGGAGACAGAGGGAGGAGAGAAGGAGGGCGAGAGGGGAGATGGAGAGGAGATGAGGGAGAGGAGGAGTGAGAGAGGGAGTGGGAGGAGAGAGAAAGAAAGGAGGGAAGAGGAGGGAGAGAGGAGGGGAAAGAAAGAGGAGAGAGGAGAAAAGGAGTGAGAGAGGGGAGGAGAGAGAGAAGAGGGAGAGAGGAGAGAGAAATAAAGGAGAGATAAGGAGGGAGAGAGAGGAAGTTAGGGTTAAACATTAGAATTCTCATTTCAATCATTCTCTAAACCGCAATGTAAATCCAGGCCAAAGCCTTCCTTAAATCACACAATATTTATGATCTGATTGATAAAAACTCTTCCTGGTTATTGACGGCATAAACAGAGGTGTTCTGTTCCTTTTTATCCAAACGTCACTGCAGCTCGCTGTGTCTGTAAATTATCACAGTTTCTTTTGTCAGTTCTAAAATGGTCCAAAGTGCGGAGTTCTGCTGCGTCATTTGTGTGGAGTAAAAATAGTCGTCTCTTCACACAAACAGAACAGAACTGCAAACATCAGAGAGTCAGAGAGTTTAAACTTGTGACTCACGAGGACCAAAAACAACAACAACAGAGGTTAAAGCCACTGTAAACTCTTCACCATCAGGTCAACGTGACACCAGGGATTCCCACAAGAACCATAAGACGAGCAATAAACCAGTAATGATGGGTTTATACAGGACTAAACCAGGACTAAACCAGGACTAAAACAGAACTAAAACAGAACTAAACTGGGGCTAAACCAGGACTAAACCAGGGCTGAACCAGGACTAAACCAGGACTAAACCAGGACTAAACCAGGACTAAACCAGGGCTGAACCAGGACTAAACCAGGGCTGATTCAGGACTAAAACAAGACTGGACTAGGCACTAAACCAGAGCTAAACCAGGACTAAACCAGGACTGAACCAGGACTAAAACAGGGCAAAAAAAGGGCTAAAACAGGTCTGAACTAGGCACTAAACCAGGACTAAACCAGAGCTAAAGCAGGACTAAACCAGGACTAAAACAGAACTAAACCAGAACTAAACTGGGGCTAAACCAGGACTAAACTAGGACTAAACCAGGGCTGAACCAGGACTGAACCAGGACTAAACCAGGGCTGAACCAGGACTAAACCAGGACTAAACCAGAGCTAAAGCAGGACTAAACCAGGACTAAACCAGAGCTAAAGCAGGACTAAACCAGGACTAAACCAGAGCTAAAGCAGGACTAAACCAGGACTAAACCAGAGCTAAAGCAGGACTAAACCAGAGCTAAAGCAGGACTAAACCAGAGCTAAAGCAGGACTAAACCAGGACTAAACCAGAGCTAAAGCAGGACTAAACCAGGACTAAACCAGAGCTAAAGCAGGACTAAACCAGAGCTAAAGCAGGACTAAACCAGGACTAAACCAGAGCTAAAGCAGGACTAAACCAGAGCTAAAGCAGGACTAAACCAGGACTAAACCAGAGCTAAAGCAGGACTAAACCAGGACTAAACCAGAGCTAAAGCAGGACTAAACCAGGACTAAAACAGGGTTAAAACATGGCTAGACCAGGACTAAAACAGGACTAAACCAGGACTTAAGTAAACCAGGGGTAAACCAAGACTTAACCAGGGATGAAACGGAGGCAAAATGGAGGCTGAACTGAACCATGTCTTGTGCTGTAGAACTTATAAAGGATTTGCAGTAGTGGTAGTAGTATACAAGTATAAGTATCAGTGAGGATTTGCAGTAGTGGTAGTAGTATACAAGTATAAGTATCAGTGAGGATTTGCAGTAGTGATAGTAGTATACAAGTATAAGTATCAGTGAGGATTTGCAGTAGTGGTAGTAGTATACAAGTATCAGTGAGGATTTGCAGTAGTGGTAGTAGTATACAAGTATAAGTATCAGTGAGGATTTGCAGTAGTGGTAGTAGTATACAAGTATCAGTGAGGATTTGCAGTAGTGGTAGTAGTATACAAGTATAAGTATCAGTGAGGATTTGCAGTAGTGGTAGTAGTATACAAGTATAAGTATCAGTGAGGATTTGCAGTAGTGGTAGTAGTATACAAGTATAAGTATCAGTGAGGATTTGCAGTAGTGGTAGTAGTATACAAGTATAAGTATCAGTGAGGATTTGCAGTAGTGGTAGTAGTATACAAGTATAAGTATTTATAAGTATAAGTAGTAGTATATTTCTTTTGTTCCTCACTGACCTCCAGATGAGCTCCGGCTTCGTGGTTCGTGGTTCTGTAGGTGACAGGTGCAGTGTCCGAGCTGCTCCGGGATCGTCCCCACTGAGAAAGACAGAAATAAAAAAACGGGAATAATGTGAACTCCGAGGAGGGAGAGCGCGTGGGGCGGTGAGGGGGATTGTGGGTAATGTCCTGTCGTGTTGTGGCGTTCATGTGGTGCTCGGATCCTCACATTTCCAAGAGGAGAAATTGGAGTTCTGAATTCTTTATATACTTCCCTTCATTTTGCTTTTCTTTATTTATTCTTTTTAGGGTTTTTTAATGTCTTTATTTATTATTTTATGTTTATTTTGCTTGTCTTTATTTATTACTTTTTTGTAGATTTTCCTTGTCTTTTTTTTTCTTTTTTTTCTTCATTTTTTTCTTTTTGTTTATTTTGTTTGCCTTTATTTATTATTTTGTTTATTTTCCTTGTCTTTTTTTCTTTGTTTTTGTTTATTTTGATTGTCTTTATTTATTATTTTATGTTTATTTTGCTTGTGTTTATTTATTACTTTTTTGTATATTTTCCTCATTTTTATTTATTTTTATTTTTTTCTATTCGTTTCTGTTTATTTTGCTCGTCTTTCTTTTTTTGTTTTTTTGTTTTATTTTCCTGATCTCTATTTTTTTGTTTGATTTTCACTTGTGAAGCTCACAGATTTAAAAATCAATCAATCAATCAAATTAAAAAAGCGTGTAAGGGACAGTGTGTAAGATTTTTACCCGTTACTGAAATTGAAGATGCCCATTCAAAAATACATTGTTTTCCAAGCCTTTTCACTTCCATCATGAAATCAAAGTATTCTTTTGGACTTAGATATAGTCACATAAAAGGGGGATCTTCCCCATACAGAGGCAGCCATTTTGAATACGAGAGCCGCAGAAGGACATTTGGGCTCCGCCTTCGGCAAGGCTCGTGGTTTTGGGTAAACAACACAAGCATGCTGCCGAATCAGACGTCGTAATGGATCTAACACGTGTTTTGGACTAAATTGTTTTACTGGATTTTATTCGCTGGATCCTTACGGACAGATTGAGACCAAGTTTATGGTGAAATACTGAGTTTGACCTGTCCAGAGCCTTCAAAGGTAAGCTAAGTAACAAATCGTTTTGTGCTTTTCCGTATAAAAGCCCCATGTGCTCGGGGAGTGATTGTTGTGCCGGGAAATGAACTGCATAGTCAAAAAGAAGAGACTGTAAGGTTTCATTTGATATGTAGATTGTCATGGTACACGATCGGGAATGTGTGTTTTCATGCGAAAAGAAAAGAAAAAAACAGTGAACGGGACCGCGTTTTGTCGGCGAGGGCTTGCACAGCGCCGGGTGCGCGCTGGTACGCGAGCTGTCCGCGATACGGCGCGCCCGGGTGACCCTCGACGTCTGCCGTAGCCAAAAGAGGAAGTGGAATAGCTACCATCCACCTATGTGCCACGAATCCTACACACTGGACCTTTAATGTGATTTGTATCTCGGGATTCAGGATTTTGACATCACCAAAAATAAAATAAATAATAAAATGGAAAACCTCTAACCTTTTTTGTTTATGTAATTAATGGTTCAGGGAAATGTATTTAAAAATAATCTCAGCTCATTCTTACAGGAAGAGGATTATGGGTAGTGTAGTGTCCTTACCCAGAGGAGAGGGGCATTATGGGTAGTGTAGTGTCCGTACCCAGAGGAGAGGGGCATTATGGGTAGTGTAGTGTCCTTACCCAGAGGAGAGGGGCCTTATGGGTAGTGTAGTGTCCTTACCCAGAGGAGAGGGGCATTATGGGTAGTGTAGTGTCCTTACCCAGAGGAGAGGGGCCTTATGGGTAGTGTAGTGTCCTTACCCAGAGGAGAGGGGCATTATGGGTAGTGTAGTGTCCTTACCCAGAGGAGAGGGGAATTATGGGTAGTGTAGTGTCCTTACCCAGAGGAGAGGGGCATTATGGGTAGTGTAGTGTCCTTACCCAGAGCAGAGGGGAATTATGGGTAGTGTAGTGTCCTTACCCAGAGGAGAGGGGCATTATGGGTAGTGTAGTGTCCTTACCCAGAGGAGAGGGGCATTATGGGTAGTGTAGTGTCCTTACCCAGAGGAGAGGGGCATTATGGGTAGTGTAGTGTCCTTACCCAGAGGAGAGGGGCATTATGGGTAGTGTAGTGTCCTTACCCAGAGCAGAGGGGCATTATGGGTAGTGTAGTGTCCTTACCCAGAGCAGAGGGGCATTATGGGTAGTGTAGTGTAGTGTCCTTACCCAGACCAGAGGGGCATTATGGGTAGTGTAGTGTCCTTACCCAGAGCAGAGGGGCATTATGGGTAGTGTAGTGTCCTTACCCAGAGCAGAGGGGCATTATGGGTAGTGTAGTGTCCTTACCCAGAGCAGAGGGGCATTATGGGTAGTGTAGTGTCCTTACCCAGAGGAGAGGGGCATTATGGGTAGTGTAGTGTCCTTACCCAGAGGGGAGGGGCATTATGGGTAGTGTAGTCTCCTTACCCAGAGGGGAGGGGCATTATGGGTAGTGTAGTGTCCTTACCCAGAGGAGAGGGGCATTATGGGTAGTGTAGTGTCCTTACCCAGAGGAGAGGGGCATTATGGGTAGTGTAGTGTCCTTACCCAGAGGAGAGGGGCATTATGGGTAGTGTAGTGTCCTTACCCAGAGGAGAGGGGCATTATGGGTAGTGTAGTGTCCTTACCCAGAGGAGAGGGGCATTATGGGTAGTGTAGTGTCCTTACCCAGAGGAGAGGGGCATTATGGGTAGTGTAGTGTCCTTACCCAGAGGAGAGGGGCATTACGGGTAGTGTAGTGTCCTTACCCAGAGGAGAGGGGCATTACGGGTAGTGTAGTGTCCTTACCCAGAGGAGAGGAGCATTATGGGTAGTGTAGTGTAGTGTCCTTACCCAGAGGAGAGGGGCATTATGGGTAGTGTAGTGTCCTTACCCAGAGGAGAGGGGCATTACGGGTAGTGTAGTGTCCTTACCCAGAGGAGAGGGGCATTACGGGTAGTGTAGTGTCCTTACCCAGAGGAGAGGAGCATTATGGGTAGTGTAGTGTAGTGTCCTTACCCAGAGGAGAGGGGCATTATGGGTAGTGTAGTGTCCTTACCCAGAGGAGAGGGGCATTATGGGTAGTGTAGTGTCCTTACCCAGAGGAGAGGGGCATTATGGGTATTGTAGTGTCCTTACCCAGAGGAGAGGGGCATTATGGGTAGTGTAGTGTAGTGTCCTTACCCAGAGGAGAGGGGCATTATGGGTAGTGTAGTGTAGTGTCCTTACCCAGAGGAGAGGGGCATTATGGGTAGTGTAGTGTCCTTACCCAGAGGAGAGGGGCATTATGGGTAGTGTAGTGTCCTTACCCAGAGCAGAGGGGCATTATGGGTAGTGTAGTGTCCTTACCCAGAGGAGAGGGGCATTATGGGTATTGTAGTGTCCTTACCCAGAGGAGAGGGGCATTATGGGTAGTGTAGTGTAGTGTCCTTACCCAGAGGAGAGGGGCATTATGGGTAGTGTAGTGTCCTTACCCAGAGGAGAGGGGCATTATGGGTAGTGTAGTGTCCTTACCCAGAGGAGAGGGGCATTATGGGTAGTGTAGTGTCCTTACCCAGAGGAGAGGGGGATTATGGGTAGTGTAGTGTCCTTACCCAGAGGAGAGGGGGATTATGGGTAGTGTAGTGTCCTTACCCAGAGGAGAGGGGCATTATGGGTAGTGTAGTGTCCTTACCCAGAGCAGAGGGGCATTATGGGTAGTGTAGTGTCCTTACCCAGAGGAGAGGGGCATTATGGGTAGTGTAGTGTCCTTACCCAGAGGAGAGGGGCATTACGGGTAGTGTAGTGTCCTTACCCAGAGGAGAGGGGGAGTAGGGTCTGGAGCTTCCTGTGGACAGACGTCGTCCCACATTTTGAGCGATTTCTCCTGAACTCGGAGAACCGGAAATCATCTTGGGAAAACCCATGGGACTGGTGTTAGAGCGCCGCACGGTGCCAGACCTGAGAATTACAACAACACAAAACCCGTATTTAACACAATCTGTACACAAGGTTTAAAGCTGCACTGTGTAACTTTTCCATTTGGGGGTCTGTCACCTGCTTGTTTCTATGGAGATGTCCATAGAAACCTGGCTGGAATGTTCCACAGTGTGACATTAAACAGCTCTACTTTACATTTACTCAAATACTGGTGTTTTTATAGCTGTAAATACCTTTTAAAATTGCTGTAAAATATCTTTACTTTGTCTGGAATGTTCCACAGTATGGCATTAAACCTTTGTATCTTCATGGAGACCAAACCAGACCAAGTTACAGGTCAGATCTGTGGAGAGGTGACCCCGCTCACAGTCAGAATGTCTGCTTTTCTAAGTGTTTGAGCTGTAAAATCACCCGTAATTGAATAAACAGTAATGTCACACAGTGGAACATTCCAGACAGAGCAATGACGTATCCATAGGGACAAGCAGGTGACGGACCCTCCAGCAGAAAAGTTACACAATGCAGCTTTAATAGTACTACAGTAAAACCACAAAGCTGCTTTTATGGAGCAGAACAATAACAAAGCTCGTCTGACTTAAACAGGTGTAACTCTAGTCTCACAGATGACGTCACAAAAGGTTTAAGGACAAACCCAAATTATGAACAAAACATTAAACACGGACGTTATAAAAACACTGGGGAATCTGCACACACCTGAAAGTGTTGTCACGATACTAAAACTTCAAAAACTCGGAACGGAAACTAGGAACAGACTCAAAACTCTATACTCGTGGTGGAAGTTGTTCTCGAATGTGATGCTTAAGTAAAAGTGCAGATACCAGAGCAAAAAAACATTCAAGTGAAAGTGTAAAATTAAAAGTATGACATGAAAAAATGTATTTGAGTAAAAGTATTAAAGTTTAAACATGTACTTAGACTAAAATGTAAAAGTGTTTTGAGCAGATTTTGAGGTCTTAAAAAGCTTGAAATGATTGTGATTGTGATATAGATTTGTGCTGAAGTTTGTTCAGCAGAAACAACTGAAACAATCTCTAGCTGCTTTTATTTTTGGTATATTTGCGTTTACTCAAATTATGAATATGTTCAAAGTAAACCCTCAGTCCTCAATAAAAAATAATTTTACTAAACGTAATGGAGTAGAAAGTACAGATACCTGCTCTCAAATGTAGTAAAGTAAAAAGTATTCACGGACACCCAAAATTATTATTTAAGTACAGCATTTTACAGCATTTTACTACTTTTACTTTGTTATGTTCCACTTCTGTTCAATACTGATTCTGATATCACAATGATAATCCAAAAAACTCTTTCTTTAGACAATAGAATGTGATTTTCAACATTAAACCACCTAAATTAAACCAAAACTAAACTCTTCCTTGTGCTTAAATGCAACTTTATAAACCTACTCTCTGAATGAACCTCCCATTCGCGGCAGGATAATTGTTTAATCCTGTTTGTGTCCTGTTCTTTTGTGAACCGAGAGGATGACACAGCTATTCCTGCTTCAGCTCCTCCCAGTCTCTGCTTTCAGAGAATTTATGTCTTACTGATATCAATCTTAGACTTGGCCTTAGAGAAACTATTGATCCACAAGGGAAATTATTTGGGTGCAGTCGCTCACTCATCAAATGTAACATATAACAGAAAATACAAAAAATAGATGGAATAGCAAAAAAAGAGCAAGAGACCGGTGTTAAATGAGACATAATTATAAAAATAAAAAATAAGTGTATATATACAAATCAGAATAAAATAGAAAAATAATCAATAAAATATCAAATAAAATATCAAATCACAGCTATATACAGTTTTAGGGAGTATTATCTAGTATCTCAATCTCTTGCTATTTTTTATTGCTACTTATTTAGAAGTTTATTACAGTTTTAAAAATTTTTTTTAACTGTGTGTTATTGTAATATAATGTCATGTGTGAGCTTCTGTGTCCAAGTAATTTCCTCTTGGATCAATAAAGTCTAAATCCAAGTCTTTGTCTTTGTCAAGTTAGCATCCGCATAAAGCATTTCAGACAGGGCTCTCAAGTTTTGAGCGGGGTCGTGCATGAGACTGCGTAATTTCCGAGGAGTGAACAATTTTTCCCGAGGAAAATTGCGTAAGAAATGCCGTGTGTGCGTGTGAACGCGTTGAATTGTCTCTCTCAATACGTGAGACTTGAGAGTAGGGTGACCACTGGGATGAAACAGGAAAGGAGGACACTTGTGTCCAAAAAGGAGGACAAAGGCCCTAAAGTGAGGACACTTTGTGAATAATGTATGAAGTCAACATATATTTATTAACATGGAACACCCATCAAAAAGAAAAATGTGGCAAATTATGGTCAAGATGATATGAACAAAAAACAATATCACTAATTCACTGAAAAAACACAGTCTTTGCCATGCCATCATATGCCATGGCAAAGAAGATCTTAAGAGGTAAGATCTCGCTACCTGGATTTGTGTAATTCGCACAAAATCCCCAAAATATTATTTGCAATTATGAAATCCGTAATGTAAATATTGTAACGTATTTTAACTGTCTACATTGAGAGGAAACGTAAGTGAAACCTGTTACGCATGGCACTAAAGAAAACTAAATTTTAAGGGACAGTAATAAGGCGATGAAGATGGAAGAAGGAGCCAAGTTGCACCTCAAAGAGTGGCTGATGGCGCAGATAGAGAGCGGACAATACGAGGGGCTGACGGGCTGGATCAGCTGCGCGCGGCGCGCATCACGAATGTTTGCATACGACACAACATCGCAGAGTAGCAAGTGTAAATAATGGGTGGGGATTTTATGATGACGATTTATGCAAGGGTGGCCGATGAGGGTCCGAAAGGAGGACAAAATGTAAAAAAGGAGGACACGTGACAGACGGCCGGACAGACAGCTCTAAAACCGGACTGTCCGGACGAAATCCGGATGAATGGTCACCCTACTTGAGAGCCCTGCTGTAAATGTCTGTCTAAAGAGCAAACTTAAACTACAAAGCAACTAATGAGAGTTATATAAATGAAGTTATTACCTGATGGTTCTCAGTCTGTTTTATCATCACCGCAGTGTGCGCTTAGCAGCTGAAACTACACTCTACAGTCTGCCCAACAACAGAACAATCTATTTTCTGATTGGCTGATTTTTTTCCGGGGAGCGGGACGGGGAGGAGGGGGAGAGAATGCGCGGTGCCTGCATAAACTGAGCCACACAGACCGATTTTCTGGGCACAAAAAAACCCAAAAAAAAACAAAACACAAATCAGCGTGAGAAATGCCATGTGTGGCGTGTGAGCGTGTGAACACATGGAATTGCGTGTGTCACACTCTCAATGCGTGAGACTTGAGAGCCCTGATTTCAGATGAGTCAGAGTTTATGGCTATTGCTGACTGTAGGCTAATTATGAGGTTAGCATCAGGTTAGCTTCAGGTTAACATCAGGTTAGCTTTAGGTTAGCATCCGGTTCTGATGCAACTCAATGAAACAGATGTTAAATAGTACACAATTAGCATATAGCATTTCAGATGAGTCAGAATTTGTGGCTATTGCTGACTCATTGTAGGCTAATTATGAGGTTAGCATCAGGTTAGCTTCAGGTTAGTATCCAGTTCTGATGTAACTCAATGAAACAAATGTTAAATAGTACACAATTAGCATATAGCATTACAGATGAGTCAGTCTGTCCAATCCAACTTTATTTCTATAGCACATTTTCTAAACAGAAACAGTTTCCAAAGTGCTGCACATAAAATCAATAAAACTTAATAAAAACATTACTAAAATAGCAATAAATAAAATGATAATAAACGTTTGCGGCTATTGCTGACTCACTGTAGGCTAATTATGAGGTTAGCATAAGGTTAGCTTCAGGTTAGCTTTAGGTTAGCATTCGGTTCTGATGTAACAAAACAGATGTTAAATAGTATATAATTAGCATTTAGCATTTGCAGATGAGTCAGAATTTGTGGCTATTGTTGACTCATTGTAGGCTAATTATGAAGTTAGCATCAGGTTAGCATCCGGTTCTGATGTAACGCAATGAAACAGACGTTAAATAGTATATAATTAGCATTTAGCATTTCAGATGAGTCAGTTTGTGGCCATTGCTGACTCACTGTAGACTAATTATGAGGTTAGCATCAGGTTAGCTTCAGGTTCTGATGTAACTCAATGAAACAGACAGTAAATAGTACATAATTAGCATTTAGCATTTAAGATGAGTCAGAGTTTGTGGCTATTCCTGACTCACTGTAGACCAATTATGAGGTTAGCATAAGGTTAGCGTCAGGTTAGCATCCGGTTCTGATGTAACGAAACAGATGTTAAATAGTACACAATTAGCAAGTAGCATTACAGATGAGTCAGAATTTGTGGCTATTGCTGACTCATTGTAGGCTAATTATGAAGTTAGCATCAGGTTAGCATCCTGTTCTGATGTAACTCAATGAAACAGACAGTAAATGGTACATAATTAGCATTTAGCATTTCAGATGAGTTAGAGTTTGTGGCTATTGCTGACTCACTGTAGGCTAATTATGTAACTAACTTAATAAACATAAAATTAGTTAAAAGTGCACTGTGTAACTTTTTCGGTGGAGAATCCGTCAAACGCGTTTCTCCATGGAGATGATATTACTTTGTCTGGAATGTTTTACAGTATGGCATTAAACCTTTCTATCATCACAAAAGCCCTATTCGGACGGGATTAGTTTTCCAGGGGGATGTAGGGTAATGTCAGTTTATCACAGGACCTCTGTAATATAAATGACCCCATTCACACAGGACAAGAAATGTCCGTAATATTTATTTGACATGGGAGGAGTTTTATGCTCTGCCGTCTCGTATTCGTCGCCGAATTTTGGTGGGGCAGGGCATAAAGCATCAGCTGAAGATAGAGAAGTCGTGATTAGCCTATGTGAAATATTAGCGAACTATGCAAATTATTGCCCATAATCAGGACTAACAGAGCATACAGTACCTAAAACAAGCAGAAGTTTCATGCCTCTGACAACTGATTTATACCTCTTGGGCTTTTTCATTGATCAACGTGTGCGTTTGTTTGAGAGTACCGGTAGATCATTTCCCTTGCCAGAAAAATAAAGCGCTTCAAGCTCCTCCATGTTTGAAAATTGCGGTAAATTATGTCTTTAAACGGATGTGACAAAATATTACATACATCTTTACCGAGGGTCGCATTCGCACGGGATTAATATTACCTAAGGTAATTCCTCCAGACCGTTTTACAGAAGGTGAAACTCGCTGTAAATTTCACAGACATACTCCGTTATGTGTATGGACATGGAGCGTTCAGACAGGACTAAATTCCCTGGTAATTATTACTTCACCCCATGTCACCCCATAAAACTAATCCCGTCCGAATAGGGCTAAAGACCAAACCAGACCAGGTTAAATGTAAGATCTGTGTGCAACCCTGCTCAGTCAGAATGTCTGTTTTTCTAGATATTTTTGAGCTTAAAAATACATTCCAGGAAGAGCAATGAAACAAACACAAAATGTTTGTTTCATTGCAGTGCAGCTTTACAGCAGTTCTGTTTAGCTGCATATGACTGAAAATGTTTGATTCTCACAAATTTCTCTTCTCTTTTAATTTTAAGATGATTATTAGATTTCCTGATTTGTTTATATTGTGATTTTAACAATTATTCCCTAATCCACTTTGAATTCTTTTGTGTACGAATTGTTCCATTGCCATTTCCATTTCAGACGACATCACTGCTTTCTACAGGACATTATTTAAATCAGACGTTCTTGGGTTTGGTTAATTATTGAAAATACCAGGTTCAACATTTGTAAGTTTATCTATTGGATATTTCGTAGTAAAGTACGGCGTTATCAATAGGGAAATCTGACCCTTGCCCCCCATCTGAGACGTCATCACACTGTAGAATCTGAAATCTTTTTGATTTCCTAAAGATTTATTTAGGCCAGGATTCCAAATGTCACCATGGTAGCGGACATATACTATAATACTTATACTTATTAAGGATTATTTTATTGTCAGCAAAGAAAACAATGACAAGAAAATGGCTTCAAACTGATGTACGAATAATTGAAGAGTTGTGCAATACAATCAAATATTTTAGGGTTAGGGTTAGTAAAGAACAGAATAGAATAAAATAGAATTAAATTACATAAAATAAAATAAAAAATAAATAATAAATAAAATAAAAAATAATAAAAAAGAAAATAAAAAATAAATAAAAATAAATAAATAAAATAAAAATATAATAAAAAATAAAATAATAAAAAATAAAATATGTTTTGGCAGAAGTGGACCCAATATATAGGCGTGTTAGGCTACGTTTATACGGCGACGATCAAAACAGAAGACGCAAAAGTGGCGTCTCGTCTTCAATCGTTTAGACGAGCGTTCTCAACAGGAAATGTTTGTTTATACAAAGACGCAAAAGTGGGCGAATTCGATTGAATATGCATGCCAGGCCGCTAATATAATGCCAGAGCTACCTTTTTCAGGACACCACAGGGGCTCTCATCACGGTTGTTTCGCCCTCCATGTCGGGTCGGAGCTCTTCGCTTAATACAACAAGAACATAGACCGCGGAACGCATTTGAACTAGGGGGGGCCACAATCGCAAGAGGGTGTCACCGAAATGTTTGGTCGAACATAATGCATAGCCTATAGGCTACATTATACACGGACAGGCACGTAATGCGTATCTCAGTCATGTCAACCAGCACAGAGCCACACAGCATAAAATGCACAAGAAGAGCACCTCGGTAGTCGGTGGCAACGCAACTTAAACTGCTAAAGTGCTAAAGCACTATGAGAAACACAGAACACAGACAAGTGCACTTGGTGGTGCTCGGACAGAGGAAAGTATGGGAATATGCCTGCAGTTTGATCAGAGCTGTATGTGTGTGTGTTGCGAGCGCGTGCGCGTGTGTGTTTCCACAATATGCCAGATAACTGCGCAGAATAATGCCCAAAGAGCCAACGCTAACCCAGCATCACTTATGACTTTAGTTCACAATATGCCAGCACAGAAGTGCGCAGAACTGCCCAGAAGTGCCAACAAGAGCTTGTTTAGTCATTCTGAAGTTTTCCACCCAAGCACTGTCATCAACTAATCCATTCTCAAAATTGTTCCACCGCTGACTGGTTCTGCCCGGTCTTGTCCAAACTCGCCTCTGTCACCTGCGACGTATTGCTATTGTTTTTTACGGCGCATCCAGTCAGCTGTATGGGACGTGAACATGTTTTGCGCTTCTTGCCGTTTAGACGGAGACGCGACCCGGGCCGTCTTCAGAACTCCACACTCTGGAAGGAGTCTTCAGATTTTTGCGGTTTCAGAGCCCGACGGCGCCGCCGCCGTGTAAACGAAAGACACTTCCGATAGAATATTTTGTCATTTTCAGTCGCAATCGTCCTCGTCTAAACGGCCCCTTAACCTCATAAATGTCACTCTGGAACACTCCATTCAAGCGTTGTTGCTTGAATGCAAATGAGGAGGACAGAGATGGCCTATAGTAGGGGGTGGGGGCGTGGCCAAGCTCTCCGCTCCGCGACCCACTTCCGTGTTTTTGCACGGAGGGAGAGATGAGAAGCCTTCAATTGAAAAATAAACACATTTCCCCAGAAAATAAAATTAAACCACTGCTGTTTCAGATATCCAGAGGCTCAGATAAAGGACTTCCGAGCCTAGAAACACTCGCAAGTTCCTCCAGGCAAATAAAAAAACGCATTTTGCATTGCGTAGCTCCTCCGCAGTCCAAACTCTCTGGGCGTGATTTACAGAGACGCTGAGTACAGACAGACGGGGGTGGAACTGCATTTGCATTTCTTTTTTCGATCTGACGTCAATAAGTTTCCTTGTTCAAAATCGCCTGTTTGAGCTCTGATTTTTTCTAACGCAGAAAAGGACCGCAAATGCTCAGTTTAGACATTTCGCAACTTTTAACCTCAGAAAGTGAAAATTTCATGCCATGGGACTTTTAAAGAGGCCAGGCTCAGCTGTGATGTAACTCAGAAATAAAGGTAAACTGATGTAACTCGTGACTCAGACGCTGTAATGGGAGACGTGTTTGGAAGTGGGTGAATCGGTGCAGTTTAATTGTTTTCCTGACTTGAGAGGATAATACAAGATTTAGATTTCAAATTCCATAAACATGACCCAGCTGTGTTCCTAGATATGAAGTAAACACGATCAAATCAAATATAACTTTTACTGAAAACTGTTTATTCTTGATTACAGAAACATTGGACAAACTGTTTATGTTAGAATTTGGTGTTTTGGTTCACAAGAGTTGGTTTTGTTGTCGTGTTTCGTTTCATTCTCACATGTTTACCACACAAACCCTGCATATTTAGGCCGAGTTCTTCTTTTCCACCTTGTGATGTCATGTGGTGATACAGGAAGGAAGTGCTCCACTGTGTTTTTAAAGCCCACACACCTCCACTAGAATCATTTGAATGATTTTAGCCTTGGAATTGCCAATCTTCACTGAACTAAAGGTAAAAGGACTTGAAAACTTCATGACATCACGAGGTGGAACAGAGCGTTTTGAGCTTTGGAGATGGAGACAGACGAATGATAAAGAGTTCCTCAAACATGTGAATGAAACAAACAGCTCCAGGTCTGTTTTTGAGGAGGAAACAGCATCAGAACATGACTTAAATTAATTAAACAGTAACTTCATTAGGCAGTGACTAAGCCATTTGTTCATAATCACTCAATTCATTTCATTCATTTTTAAAAAGGTCCTATATTATGGTAATCTGGGTCTTGTGAGCTTTAAGTCATGTTTCCTCCTCAAAAACAGACCTGGAGTTGTGTTGGTTTCATTCATGTTTGAGTGACACTTTATTATGAGCCTGTCTACATCTCCAAAGCTCCAAACGCTCTGTTCCACCTTGTGATGTCATTCATGATGTAGTTTTCAAGTGAACAGCTCCTTTTACCTTTAGTTAGTTAGGACTAAACCAGGACTAAACCAGAATCAGAAAGGTTTTATTGCCATATGAGTGAACAGGTTCACAACATTAGGAAATTGCTTCGTTGCTTGGAGCAGAATGTAAACAAACCCTTAACATGCAGCAAATAAAATATAATAAAATAAATTAAATTTACAAGAATATAACAGTGAACCAGAACTAAACCAGGACTAGAAAAGGACTAAACCAGGATGAGAACAGGACTAAACCAGGACTAAACCAGGATGAGAACAGGACTAAACCAGGACTAAACCAGGACTAGAACAGGACTATAAAAGGACTAAACCAGGATGAGAACAGGACTAAACCAGGACTAAACCAGGACTAAACCAGGACTAGAACAGGACTATAAAAGGACTAAACCAGGATGAGAACAGGACTAAACCAGGACTAGAACAGGTTCACAACATTAGGAAATTGCTTCGTTGCTTGGAGTAGAATGTAAACAAACCCTTAACATGCAGCAAATAAAATATAATAAAATAAAGTAAATTTACAAATGTACAAGAATATAACAGTGAACCAGAACTAAACCAGGACTAAAACAGGACTAAGCCAGGACTAGAACAGGACTATAAAAGGACTAAACCAGGATGAGAACAGGACTAAACCAGGACTAGAACAGGACTAGAACAGGACTAGAAAAGGACTAAACCAGGATGAGAACAGGACTAAACCAGGACTAGAACAGGACTAAACCAGGATGAGAACAGGACTAAACCAGGCCTAGAACAGGACTAAACCAGAACGAGAACAGGACTAAACCAGGACTAGAACCGGACTAGACCAGGGGTAGAACAGGACTAAAGCAGGACTACAGCAGGACTAGAACAGGACTAGAGCAGGACTAGAGCAGGACTAGAGCAGGACTAGAGCAGGACATGAGTGTATGTATGACTGTGAATGAAACAAAACAAGTCCAAGTCTGTCTGTGATGAGAAATGGACATTAACACTGACCTGGGGGAGCCGTAGAGGGTGGTGGTGGTGGTGGTGGTGGTGGGGCTGCTGGACAGGTTCTGCTTTATCCTCTGGTAGTTCCGGACCTGGGTGGGCACTGGGATGGGTGTGGTCTCCGCTCGGGGGGAGACCATCGGCGTCTGACCCGGGGTCGGCTGCTGCTGCCTGGGCACAGACACGAGCAAGACCTGGGTCAAACAATCCCACCCGGACTGCGGCCTGTACACGGGTTTGGGAGCCTCCAAACCCATGATGTCACAAAACAATAAGAAAATTCTAAGTTTTAAGGTTTTAGAAAAGAAAACATTATCCCAAAATGTACATAAAAGTGAGAAATTCAAGTGTAGAAACTGTCCGTTGAGGTCACTGTGTGCTTTTGTGAAGGCAGGTTTCGGATGTTCAGTTCCAGAAGGTGGAAAAAAAAAACATGGGAGTGACCAAAAAGAGTGACAGCCAATCAGAAATGAAGAAAAGGGGAAGGGGCGGGATGGGAGGTGGGGCTAGTTGAAAGCACGTGCCAGACGGCTGCTTTGTACAGTGGGTCAAGACATCACAAGCTGTAATTATGGTAGAAACGGGATCCGAGCTTATAATTACACCAAAAAAAGACCAAAAATGAAGTCTAAAAATCATGTTCATGGAGTATTTTGAAAACCAAGAATGATAAACGACAAAAAAAAAACGTCAATCTGGACAATTTTGGTGAAGTAAAGGACAGGAAAAAAACATGGGAGGGATTTGGAAGTAAATAAAGGAAACAGAGCCAATCAGAAGGCAGGATGAAGAGAAAGGGGCGGGACTAGAGGCGGGACTAGCCAATAGCACGTGCCAGACAGCTGCTCTGTACAAAGGCTGAGACGCTGAGCTTTTGTTGTCACAGAAAACATGATGCAAGCTTATAATGTCACAAGGCACTTCCTTTCCAGATCTGTGTTTACTGGACATACTGTTCCATTTTTATATTGACAAAGTTGAAGCTTGTTCCATGACTTAACGTTAAATTGGAAATATTTGAAATCAACTGCAAAAAAAAGCAAGTGTTGAGGAGAAAAACTCCAGTTTGGACAAAAAAGTGGGAATTATTGTAAAGATTGTGAAGCTTACATTTGACAGATCAAATCACTTTAATCACTCCTAAAAACTCACCGATTCCTCCCGTTTTCTACAGTGTTGCTTCCCATTTGTTTGTCCAAAAAAGCGATTTACAAATCCGATGAATTGCCATTATTACTACTATATTATTATTGGTCAATATTTGTCACAGTTTTACATCAGTTATGTGTCAGTTTGTGGAAAAAAGTTGAGGAGAAAAGTGTGAAAATACAGGAAGTAGCGCCGAGTTGTAAAACAGAATTCCTCGATCTATGTCATGTCGCGTTTTTGGACACCGCTTTGTCGCGTTTTTGGACACTTTTTGGACACTGCTTTGTCGCGTTTTTGGACACAGTTTTCGCATGTTTTTGGACACTGCTTTGTCATGTTTTTGGACACCGCTTTGTCGCGTTTTTGGACACCGCTTTGTCGCGTTTTTGGACACCGCTTTGTCGCGTTTTTGGACACCGCTTTGTCGCGTTTTTGGACACCGCTTTGTCACGTTTTTGGACACCGCTTTGTTGCGTTTTTGGACACCGGTCTCATGTTTTTGGAAACCGTGGCGGTCTACACTGGGTAAGTATTTTGTGAAGTACGAGGAGCTTGCAGGGATATTTTATTCTGAAAATACTCTGGATCTGTCAGTTCTGCGCGTCTGATTTCCCGTTTGGCTCATGTGATTTTGTTATTTTGACGTCAGAGACCGCTGTGGTGTGCGGTAAAAGGTCGGAGTGGACAGGTCAGTGTGGCAGAGGTCAGTGTGGCAGAGGTCAAAGGGGCAGGGTGTTACTGATGCAGGTCCTGAACTACACCTGCAGTCAGTGCACATCGGGCGTCACCCGTCATTAACACAAAAGTGGTATTTAAAATGTATATAGCTGTGATTTGATATTTTATTACTTATTTTTCTATTTTATTCTGATTTGTACATATACACTTATTTTTTATTTTTATAATTATGTCACATTTGACTCTGGTCTCTTGCTCTTTTTTGTGATTCCATCTATTATTTTTGTTCCCCTCTGTTATAGATTATATTGATGAGTGAGCGACTGTACCCAGATAATTTCCCTTGTGGATCAATAGTTTGTCTAAGTCTAAAAACGTGCAACTTTTTAGCTGAATTGTGGCTGCATTAAATGGTCCACATCATGTCATAAACCTTATAATTCGAGCTACAAATGTCCTGTAAAAATATGACAAAACTTGAGTCTGCTTTGATGCATTTTGAACCTTAAAAATAAATGATAAGATCTTATTTTTACTAAAAATACAGGCAGATTTAAACAGCGAAGTTGAAGTGTTAATTGTACGTTTTAAGGCTAAAAATTGCACGGTCAGATCCACATTTTGAAGCCTGGAGTGTCCATGACTTGCAGCTGTAGCGGGGCAGCTTCGGCTCAGACGGGGCAGAGCCTGAGAGCGCACGAGGATCACATATCGAGCGACGGCCAATCAGAGCGCGGGGAGCGGGGCAGGGGGCGGGGCTAGAAGCGCGAGCGGCCAATGGCACGTGTCGGACAGCTGCTACGGGACAGAGTGTAGGGGGAAGTGCAGACGGGAGCCGGGTCTTTAACGTGGACGGAGACACAATGTTCCCGGAGAGACGGAGCACAAAAGAGGACGAGGAAGAGGAGGAGGGACGGGGTTTAACATGCATGATGTGTGATTTCGGAGAGATTTTAGGAGGAGAGCGGGGGGAACGAGAGGGCAGACGTGTTATGTAATCTACAGGAGGAAGAGGAGGCACGTGAGAGAGGAGAGACGAGGACAGAGACATCAGGTCGAGAGACCAACCGAAATGTAGAGAAACAAACACAAACTGGAGATGATTTCTGACACGAAATATCCACAACACTAAATCTGTGTCAGGAACGAAAAAAGAACAACCACCAAGAGAGAAAAGAGAGGAGAGAGAGGAGAGGAGAGAGAGAGAGAGAGAGAGAGAGAGAGAGAGAGAGAGGAGAGAGAAAAGAGGAGAGAGAAGAGAGAGGAGAGAAAGAGAAAAGAGGAAAAAGAGAGGAGAGAGAGAGAGAGGAGAGAAAGAGAAAATAGGAAAAAGAGAAGAGAGGAGAGAAAGAGAGGAAAAGAGAGGAAAAGAGAGAAAATAGGAGAGAGAAAAGAGAGGGAGAGTGAAAAAGAGATAGAGAAAAGAGAGAAAAGAAAAAAAGAGAGAAAAGAGGAGAAAGGGAAAAGAGAAGAGGAGAGAAAAGAGATAGAGCAAAGAGAAAATAGGAGAGAGAGAAAGAGAAATAGGAAAGACAGAAAGAGGAGGCGAGAAAGAGAAAAGAGAGAAAGAAGAGGAGAGAGAGAGAGAAGAGAGAGAAAAGAGGGGAGAGAGAAGAGAGAGAAAACAGAGGAGAGAGAAGAGACAGAGAAGAGAGAAAACAGAGGAGAGAAAGAGAAAAGAGGGAAAAGACAAAAAAGAGAAAAGAGAAGATGAGACAGAAAAGAGAAGAGGAGAGAGAAAAGAGGAGAAAGAGCAAAGAGAGATAGAGAAGAGAGAAAATAGAGGAGAGAAAAAGAGAAAAGAGGAGAGAGAAAAGAGAGAAAAGAGGAGAGAAAAGAGAAGATGACAGAAAAGAGAAGAGGAGAGAGAAAAGAGGAGAAAGAGTAAAGAGGAGAGAGAGAGAAGAGAAAAAAGGAGAGAGAAAAGAGAGATAGAGAGGAGAGAAGGAGAGAAAAGAGGAGAGAGTAAAGAGAGAAAAGAGAAAGAGGGAAAAAACAGAAAAGATGAGAGATTGAGAAAAGAGAGAAGAGCAGAGAGATTGAGAAAAGAGAGAAAAGAGAGAAAGAGAGAAAAGGGATAGGGAAAAGAGAGCAAAGAGAGGAAAACAAGAGAAAAGAGGAGGAGAGAGAAAAGATGAGAGAGAGAGAAAAGAGAGAAAAGGGACTAGAATTAAGTTCAGAAACATCAGGTGGAGAGATCAACCAAAATGAAGAGAAACAAACACAAACTAGAGAGGATTTCTGACACTAAATCTCCCCAACACTAAATCTGTGTCAGGAACGATAAAATAACGACCACTGATTTTTGTGGATCATAAAACACAAAAGGCTTTACTGGAAAACTGGGAATAAACGACGACTAGACGAGTGACGGCCAGGTTTTTCCCAAATCATTTCCCTTGTGGATCAATAAAGTCTGAACCAGGACTAACCCAAAATTAAACCAGGACAAGACTAGAAAAAAGAGAAAAGAGAGGAGAGAAAGAGGTAAAGAGAGAAGAGAGAGAAGAGGGACCAGAATTCACTTCAGGTGAGTAAATGATGAGGGGAAATAACTAGAATAATTTTAAAAACGCTGAAAAGTTGATTTTGCATAAAACACGGTTTAACCCTCAAACTCCTGTGGTTTTAGTTTGTTTTGATTTGAAGATTTAGTCATAATTTAGTCAGTTAAAGGAGTTTGTTTATGGAAAAGAAATCAAAGGATCAAGTACAATAACGACACTTAAAAAAACATCAAATCCAGTGTAATGTGTGTATGAAAAAGAAAAGTGGAGCGTTCATCTTATTTTATTATACAGTATATTTATTATATGTTAAAATGTGCAAGTTGACAGAATGATTTAAACTTGGAGGTTTGGATCTTCTCTTCAGTTATTGTTTTTGTTCAGTTTTTTGTCATCATAAATATTAAATTGGTGAAATCTAATCCAGTCCAGGTTAAAACCTGTTGTACAGTTAAGGGCGGTTCAGGCGGGCAGGAGTTTGTTCTTTGTTCTTTCTTTTTCAGAGTTTGTTCTTTGTTCTCTTTTTCAGAGGTCTCATCCCTCTGTTTAACGGACAAAAACACAGACGCACGAGGAGGAAGAGGAAGTGAACATGTGAGCGGTTTGGCTGCAGGGCTCAAAACAAAACCACACACAACAGACGCTCTGTCAGCATGTTTACACGTCCTGGTCTAGTCCTGGTCTAGTCCTGGTCTAGTCCTGGTCTAGTCCCTGGTCTAGTCCCTGGTCTAGTCCCTGGTCTAGTCCCTGGTCTAGTCCCTGGTCTAGTCCTGGTCTAGTCCTGGTCTAGTCCCTGGTCTAGTCCCTGGTCTAGTCCCTGGTCTAGTCCCTGGTCTAGTCCCTGGTCTAGTCCCTGGTCTTAGTCCTGGTTTAGTCCCTGGTTTAGACCCTGGTTTAGTCCCTGGTTTAGACCCTGGTTTAGACCCTGGTTTAGACCAGGTTTAGACCAGGTTTAGTCCCTGGTTTAGACCAGGTTTAGTCCCTGGTTTAGTCCCTGGTTTAGTCTTGGTTTAGTCTTGGTTTAGACCTGGTTTTAGACCTGGTTTTAGACCTGGTTTAGTCCCTGGTTTAGTCCCTGGTTTAGTCCCTGGTTTAGTCTTGGTTTAGTCCCTGGTTTAGTCCCTGGTTTAGTCCCTGGTTTAGACCTTGGTTTAGACCTTGGTTTAGACCTTGGTTTAGACTCTGGTTTAGACCCTGGTTTAGACCCTGGTTTAGACCCTGGTTTAGACCTGGTTTAGTCCTGGTTTAGTCCTGGTTTAGTCCTTGGTTTAGTCCCTGGTTTAGTCCCTGGTTTAGTCCCTGGTTTAGTCCCTGGTTTAGACCCTGGTTTAGACCCTGGTTTTAGACCTGGTTTAGTCCCTGGTTTAGTCCCTGGTTTAGTCCCTGGTTTAGTCCCTTGTTTAGTCCCTTGTTTAGTCCCTGGTTTAGACCCTGGTTTAGACCCTGGTTTAGACCCTGGTTTAGTCCCTTGTTTAGTCCCTTGTTTAGTCCCTGGTTTTGGTCCCTGGTTTAGTCCCTGGTTTAGTCCCTGGGTTTAGACCTGGTTTAAGTCTTGGTTTAGTCCTGGTTTAGTCCTTGTTTATTCCCTGGTTTATTCCCTGGTTTTAGTCCTGGTTTAGTCCCTGGTTTTTGTCCCTGGTTTATTCCTGGTTTAGTCCTGGTCTAGTCCCTGGTCTTAGTCCCTGGTTTTAGTCCCTGGTTTTAGTCCTGGTTTTAGTCCCTGGTTTAGTCCTTGGTTTAGTCCTTGGTTTAGTCCTTGGTTTAGACCTGGTTTAGTCCTGGTTTGTCCCTGGTTTATTCCTGGTCTAGTCCCTGGTTTAGTCCTGGTTTAGTCCTGGTCTTAAGTCCAGGTCCAGGTCTTTCTCGGCTCAGACTCGTCAGTAGACCGGTGCTTCTGGAGCTGCTCTGATCTCGGCTCTGATCTCGGCTCTGGGGCAGTTTGTTTTTAGCATTTGCGTCACCGTTGGTTTTGGCTGTGACCTGCTTCAGCGAAAACGGCATTTGGGAGGAGCACGAGGAAAACGCGGACAGACGCCACTGAAATCTGACTGTGCTAAACATAAAACGCAGGCACAACGTTAAAGCTGCACTGTGGAACTTTTCTGGCTCAGCTGTGATCATAAAACCTTTTTACACCACGAACACAGGCTACATAAAAGCGCACTGTGAGGCTCCGTCAAACGCTGTTCTCCATGGAGATTCTTATTATTATTGCTTTGTCTGGAATGTTCCACAGTATGGCATTAAACCAGACCAAGGTACAGGTCAGATCTGTGGAGAGGCCACCCCGCTCACAGTCAGAACGTCTGTTTTTCGACGCATTTTTGAGCTCTAAACCGACCTTTAATTGAATAAATGTAAAGTAGAGCTGTTTAATGTCGCACTGTGGAACATTTGAAGCAAAGTAACGACATAACCATGGAAACAAGCAGCTGAGGGTAACCAAAAAGTGACACAGTGCAGCTTTAATGCTGGCTTTGAAGGTGGTTTTATTCTGAATTACTGCTATTTTAATGGTACAAACAAACAAATACGAACAAAAAAACAGCAGCTGTGATTGAATTTTCCTGGTAAACACTCATAACTATATTTTGTGACCACTAACCTGCTAAGAAGTGGTTCCATTGACTCTGGCTCCAACTCACTTTCTATTGAAAAACTGCACCCCCCCCTGTAACTGCTGCTGCCAGACTCCTGATTTTGGTCCTAAAATGTTCGTTTTTACCCGTTCTACATGATTTAAAGGGTGCATTGTGTAACTTTTCTCCATGGATACGTCATTGCTCTGCCTGGAATGTTCCACAGTGTGACATTAAAGGGATAGTTGGGGTTTTTTGATGTGAATCTGTATGGGGTTCCCTTCTTCAGCAGTGTCATGCATTAACACTGACTTACCCCTGACAGTGCCTCTGAGCCGAGTTTTGCCCCGGTTCTGCCCCTGACAGTGTCCTCTGAGCCGAGTTCTGCCCCGGTTCTGCCCCTGACAGTGTCCTCTGAGCCGAGTTCTGCCCCTGACAGTGTCCTCTGAGCCGAGTTCTTCCCCGGTTATGCCCCTGACAGTGTCCTTTGAGCCGAGTTCTGCCCCGGTTCTGCCCCCGACAGTGTCCTCTGAGCCGAGTTCTGCCCCCGACAGTGTCCTTTGAGCAGAGTTCTGCCCCGGTTCTGCCCCTGACAGTGTCCTCTGAGCCGAGTTCTGCCCCCGACAGTGTCCTCTGAGCCGAGTTCTGCCCCGGTTCTGCCCCTGACAGTGTCCTCTGAGCCGAGTTCTGCCCCGGTTCTGCCCCTGACAGTGTCCTCTGAGCCGAGTTCTGCCCCCGACAGTGTCCTCTGAGCCGAGTTCTGCCCCGGTTCTGCCCCCGACAGTGTCCTTTGAGCCGAGTTCTGCCCCGGTTCTGCCCCTGACAGGGTCCTCTGAGCCGAGTTCTGCCCCGGTTCTGGCGCTGACCAAAGTAGGTCCAGCAAGTTAGCGGGGACAGTTAATAAAGCTTGTTTTTCTTCTCAAAACAATATTTGTCCAAAAAGTGATATATTTGCGTCACAAAACAGTTGTCCGCGAAAAAGTCAGAAGTCATAATGGTTTGGTACTATTTTCTCTCGAGTCGTATCACGGCGCGCTGCCCCCTGCTGGACCGCTGCGCGTGTTTGGCAGTGTTTACGTCCTCAGTGAGCCAATTGAGAAACGTCAGAATAAAAATATAGCTTTGTACATTGTACTTTTTTATTACATTTTATTACATATTTTTATTATATTGTTTACTTCTTCCCCTGCACTTTTACAACACTTTTTTACCATGTACTATTACTGCATGTTATTAGTACTTCTGACTATCTCAGCGAGTCAAAGGTTCTTCTGATCCTAAACATTTCATTTCATTGTTGACCTTGTGTTGATTCTCCATATGACAAATAAACAATCTTGAATCGATAGAAGAAGAAAACAATAGATATAAATGACAACAAAGATAAACCGTTTTCCTGGCCTGAGGCAACTTTGGCTTCTTGCCGTAGGGTTCAATGTGGACACCAAATTGGCTAAAATAAAAAAGCTTCGTGTTTCAGTGAAGAGGATGACGTACGCCCAGCACAGAGGAGGAAGCTTCTGAAGAGCACTGCTGTCCCTGCACCCCAGGCAAGTGTAACAAGTGGCGATGTTTACAAGTGAATAGGATGATAATAATAATAATAATAATAACAGGCGCGCAGTGATACGACTCGAGAGAAAATAGCGCCAAGCAATTATGACTTCTGACTTTTTCGCGGACAACTGTTTTGTGATGCAAATGTATCACTTTTTGGACAAATATTGTTTTGAGAAGAAAAACGAGCTTTATTAACTGTCCCCGCTAACTTGCCGGAACTACTTTGGTCAGCTCAAGAACCGGGGCAGAACTCGGCTCAGAGGACACTGTCAGGGGTAAGTCAGTGTTAATGCACGACACTGCTGAAGGGGGCGCCGTACAGATTCACATAAAAAAAAACAAATATACTATACCCGAACTAACAGCTCTACTTTACATTTATTCAATCACAGGTCGGTTTAGAGCTCAAAAACACCTAGAAAAACACATTCTGATGGTGAGATGGTTGCCTCGCCACAGATCTGACCTGTAACTTGGTCTGGATTGGTCTCCATGACGATAGAACGGTTTAATGCCGTACGGTGTGCCCCTAAATCAAGATATGAACGTTAATAACAGACCAATCAGGCGCCTTCTTAACCCCGAGGACGCTCCAGCCGTTGCTAAGCGCCCGGTCCCTTCTACACCCTCGCTCCTGATTGGCTCTCTGGTTGCTATGATACACGGGCTCGGAGTTCCAAATATCCGCTATACGCGCCAGCCTCGATGAGCTTCATTTGTCTGTGGTTGGGGCAGGTTAGAGAGACCGCTGGGAATATCAGGGCCAACCGGGACCCTACTGGAAACTGTCTTTGTGTCCTTGGGCAAGACACTTTAACACTGCCGATAATCTGAACGTGACGAGCAGAGACTCACCCCCCGCACATGAGGAACTCGCTGGACGGTCGCCGCGCGCCCATCGGCTGGTCATCTGGAGGAGAAAATGGAAAAAGTTAAGACGTTTCACCAGGAAAAAACACAATCGAAGAAGTATTAGCAGTAGTAGTAGTAGTAGTAGTAGCAGTAGTAGTAGTAGTAGTAGTCCAGGTAGTAGTCCAGGTTTGTCTTTAGTCCTGATGTAGTCCTGGTGTAGTCATGGTTTAGTCCCAGTTTAGTCCCAGTGTAGTCTCCGTTTAATCCTGGTCTAGTACTGGCGTACTCATGGTTTAGTCCCGGTTTAGTCCCGGTGTAGTCCCATTGTAGTCTTGGTTTAATCCTAATCTAGTCCTGGTGTAATACTGGTTTAGTCCCAGTGTAGGCTCGGTTTAAACCTTGTCTAGTCCCGGTGTACTCATGGTTTAGTCCCGGTTTAGTTCCAGTGTAGTCTTGGTTTAATCCTAGTGAAGTCCTTGTTTAATCCTAGTGTGGTCCCTGGTCTGGTCTGTGGCCTGTGGTCTGGTCCCTGGTCTGGCCCCTGGTCTGGCCCCTGGGGGTCTTACAGCTGTCCGTGGAGATGTGCGGCACCAGGACAAAGTCGTCCGTGTCACAGGACGAGTTTTTGCTGCTCGTGCTTCCGGCAGATTCCTTTGAGAGCTGCAGGAAGTTTGGAGGTCCCATCGGAGGAGAGGAAAGGTCCTCCGCTAAAGTCTGCATGTCCGGGAGAGACTGGAGAGAGGGAAGAAAGGGATGAGAGGGAGGGAGGGAGGAGAGAGGAGAGGGAGGAGAGAGGGAGAGAAGAGAGGGAGAGAGACAAGGAGGACAGAGAGGGAGAGAGAGAGGGAGGAGAGACAGGGAGAGAGGGAGGAAGAGGGGGAAAGAGGGAGACAGGGAGAGGGAGGGAGAAGAGGACAGGAGGAGAGGAAGGAGGGGAGAAAGATGGAGAGGAGGAGAGGGAGAGGAAAGAATAGGAAGGAGAGGGGGTGAGAGGTGGAGAGAGGAGAAAGAGAGGGAGAAGAGACAGAGCGGAGAGAGTGATGACAGTGTTAGACAGAAAGGGATAAAAGAGGAGAGAGTAGAAAGAGATGAGAGAGGGGGAAGGGAGAGAGATGAAAGAGGAGGAGAGAGGGGGGAGAGAGAGTGAGAGGAGGGGAGAGAAGAAAGAGGGAGAGAGAGAGAGAGAGAGGAGAGACAGAGTGGAGAGAGTGATGAGAGGGGAGAGAGATGACAGTGTTAGACCGAAAGGGATAAAAGAGGAGAGTAGAAAGAGGGAGGAGAGACAGAGCAGGAAGAGGGATGAAAGAGGAGGAGAGAGAGAGGAGAGAGGAGAAAGAGGGGGAGAGAGGTGAAAGGGAGGAGAGAGGGGAGAGGAAAAAGAAAGAGGGGGAAGGGAGAGAGAGACATTTTTATGATAATTTCTTGGAGATATTTTATTGCCAAAACACATTTGTAAGTGAAAAATAAAAACATGTTGATTGTATTTTTGAAGTGACACAGACTCTACAGTTTAACCTAATTTCTTCTTCTCCTTTCGGCTTGTCCCTTTTTCAGGGGTTGCCACAGCGAATCAACTTTTTCCATCTCGCCCTGTTTTCTGTATCTTCTACTCTGGCTCCAACTACCTCCATGTCCTCCCTCACTGCATCCATAAATCTCCTCTTTGGTCTTCCTCTTTGTCTCCTACCTGGTAGCTCCATCTCTAACATTATTCTACCAATATATCCACTGTCCCTCCTCTGAACATGTCCAAACCATCTCAACAGTTTAACCTAATTTAAAGATTTTAAATCATATTATTAATCTAAAACGACTTCACGTGATGAAGTGTAAATGTAAAAATGTAGAAGAAGCGGACACTGACTGGAGGAGAGTTGTATCTGATGCAGGGGGAGCTGCCACACGAGCTGTCCGTCACCGGGTTCGACGCACTGGGCACCGGGACCGGACACGCTGAAGAGGAAAACACCGGAAACACGGATTAAACACGGATCTAAGAAGGAAGTCAACAGGAAATATAAAACTGCATTAAAACATTTGGGACGTACATTTTTTGATGGTGGTCGGAGACTCGAGGAACGGGTGGGTGAAGAAAGTGTCTGAAGAAAGAAAGAAGATGGTTTAGACCTGGTTTATCGCCGGTGAAGTCCTGGTTTGGTCCTGGTTTAGTCATTTGGTTCTTGGTTTAGTCCTGGTTTAGTCCCTGGTTCAGTCCTGGTTCAGTCCTGGTTCAGTCCTGGTTCAGTCCCTGGTTCAGTCCCTGGTTTAGTCCCTGGTTCGGTCCTGGTTCGGTCCTGGTTTAGTCATTTGGTTCTTGGTTTAGTCCTGGTTTAGTCCCTGGTTCAGTCCTGGTTCAGTCCTGGTTTAGACCCTGGTTCAGTCCTGGTTCAGTCCTGGTTTAGTCCCTGGTTTAGTCCCTGGTTCAGTCCCTGGTTTAGTCCCTGGTTCAGTCCTGGTTTAGTCCTGGTTTAGACCCTGGTTCAGTCCTGGTTTAGTCCTGGTTTAGTCCCTGGTTTAGTCCCTGGTTCAGTCCCTGGTTTAGTCCCTGGTTCAGTCCTGGTTTAGTCCTGGTTCGGTCCTGGTTCAGTCCTGGTTCAGTCCTGGTTCAGTCCTGGTTCAGTCCTGGTTCAGTTCTTGGTTCGGTCCTGGTTCGGTCCTGGTTTAGTCATTTGGTTCTTGGTTTAGTCCTGGTTCAGTCCTGGTTCAGTCCTGGTTCAGTCCTGGTTTAGACCCTGGTTCAGTCCTGGTTCAGTCCTGGTTTAGTCCCTGGTTTAGTCCCTGGTTCAGTCCCTGGTTTAGTCCCTGGTTCAGTCCTGGTTTAGTCCTGGTTTAGACCCTGGTTCAGTCCTGGTTTAGTCCTGGTTTAGTCCCTGGTTTAGTCCCTGGTTCAGTCCCTGGTTTAGTCCCTGGTTCAGTCCTGGTTTAGTCCTGGTTCAGTCCTGGTTCGGTCCTGGTTCGGTCCTGGTTCGGTCCTGGTTCGGTCCTGGTTCAGTCCTGGTTCGGTCCTGGTTCGGTCCTGGTTCGGTCCTGGTTCGGTCCTGGTTCGGTCCTGGTTCAGTTCTTGGTTCAGTTCTTGGTTCGGTCCTGGTTCGGTCCTGGTTCGGTCCTGGTTCGGTCCTGGTTCAGTTCTTGGTTCGTTCTTGGTTCGGTCCTGGTTCGGTCCTGGTTCGGTCCTGGTTCGGTCCTGGTTCGGTCCTGGTTCGGTCCTGGTTCAGTTCTTGGTTCGGTCCTGGTTCGGTCCTGGTTCGGTCCTGGTTCGGTCCTGGTTCGGTCCTGGTTCGGTCCTGGTTCAGTCCCTGGTTTAGTCCCTGGTTCGGTCCTGGTTCGGTCCTGGTTCGGTCCTGGTTCGGTCCTGGTTCGGTCCTGGTTCAGGTCCTGGTTCAGGTCCTGGTTCAGGTCCTGGTTCAGTCCTGGTTCAGTCCTGGTTCAGTTCCTGGTTCAGTTCCTGGTTCGGTCCTGGTTCAGTCCTGGTTCAGTTCCTGGTTCGGTCCTGGTTCAGTCCTGGTTCAGTCCTGGTTCAGTCCTGGTTCGGTCCTGGTTCGGTCCTGGTTCGGTCCTGGTTCGGTCCTGGTTCGGTCCTGGTTCAGTTCTTGGTTCGTTCTTGGTTCGGTCCTGGTTCGGTCCTGGTTCGGTCCTGGTTCGGTCCTGGTTCAGTTCTTGGTTCGTTCTTGGTTCGGTCCTGGTTCGGTCCTGGTTCGGTCCTGGTTCGGTCCTGGTTCAGGTCCTGGTTCAGGTCCTGGTTCAGGTCCTGGTTCAGTCCTGGTTCAGTCCTGGTTCAGTCCTGGTTCAGTTCCTGGTTCGGTCCTGGTTCGGTCCTGGTTCAGTCCCTGGTTTAGTCCCTGGTTTAGTCCCTGGTTTAGTCCCTGGTTCGGTCCTGGTTCGGTCCTGGTTTGGTCCTGGTTCAGTCCCTGGTTTAGTCCCTGGTTCGGTCCTGGTTTGGTCCTGGTTTAGTCCCTGGTTTAGTCCCTGGTTCGGTCCTGGTTCGGTCCTGGTTTGGTCCTGGTTCAGTCCCTGGTTTAGTCCCTGGTTCGGTCCTGGTTCGGTCCTGGTTCGGTCCTGGTTCGGTCCTGGTTTGGTCCTGGTTCAGTCCCTGGTTTAGTCCCTGGTTCGGTCCTGGTTCGGTCCTGGTTCAGGTCCTGGTTCAGGTCCTGGTTCAGTCCTGGTTCAGTTCCTGGTTCGGTCCTGGTTCAGTCCTGGTTCAGTTCCTGGTTCGGTCCTGGTTCGGTCCTGGTTTGGTCCTGGTTCAGTCCCTGGTTTAGTCCCTGGTTCGGTCCTGGTTCGGTCCTGGTTTGGTCCTGGTTCAGTCCCTGGTTTAGTCCCTGGTTCGGTCCTGGTTTGGTCCTGGTTTAGTCCCTGGTTTAGTCCCTGGTTCGGTCCTGGTTCGGTCCTGGTTTGGTCCTGGTTCAGTCCCTGGTTTAGTCCCTGGTTCGGTCCTGGTTCGGTCCTGGTTCAGTCCCTGGTTTAGTCCCTGGTTTAGTCCCTGGTTCGGTCCTGGTTCGGTCCTGGTTCGGTCCTGGTTCAGGTCCTGGTTCAGGTCCTGGTTCGGTCCTGGTTCGGTCCTGGTTCGGTCCTGGTTCAGGTCCTGGTTCAGGTCCTGGTTCGGTCCTGGTTCGGTCCTGGTTCGGTCCTGGTTCGTTCTTGGTTCGGTCCTGGTTCGGTCCTGGTTCGGTCCTGGTTCGGTCCTGGTTCGTTCTTGGTTCGGTCCTGGTTCGGTCCTGGTTCGGTCCTGGTTCAGGTCCTGGTTCAGGTCCTGGTTCAGGTCCTGGTTCAGGTCCTGGTTCAGTTCCTGGTTCGGTCCTGGTTCGGTCCTGGTTCGGTCCTGGTTCAGGTCCTGGTTCAGGTCCTGGTTCAGTTCCTGGTTCGGTCCTGGTTCAGTCCTGGTTCAGTTCCTGGTTCGGTCCTGGTTCAGTCCCTGGTTTAGTCCCTGGTTTAGTCCCTGGTTCGGTCCTGGTTCGGTCCTGGTTTGGTCCTGGTTCAGTCCCTGGTTTAGTCCCTGGTTCGGTCCTGGTTTGGTCCTGGTTTAGTCCCTGGTTTAGTCCCTGGTTCGGTCCTGGTTCGGTCCTGGTTTGGTCCTGGTTCAGTCCCTGGTTTAGTCCCTGGTTCGGTCCTGGTTCGGTCCTGGTTCAGGTCCTGGTTCAGGTCCTGGTTCAGGTCCTGGTTCAGTCCTGGTTCAGTCCTGGTTCAGTTCCTGGTTCGGTCCTGGTTCAGTCCTGGTTCAGTTCCTGGTTCGGTCCTGGTTCGGTCCTGGTTTGGTCCTGGTTCAGTCCCTGGTTTAGTCCCTGGTTTAGTCCCTGGTTCGGTCCTGGTTCGGTCCTGGTTTGGTCCTGGTTCAGTCCCTGGTTTAGTCCCTGGTTCGGTCCTGGTTTGGTCCTGGTTTAGTCCCTGGTTTAGTCCCTGGTTCGGTCCTGGTTCGGTCCTGGTTCGGTCCTGGTTCAGGTCCTGGTTCAGGTCCTGGTTCGGTCCTGGTTCGGTCCTGGTTCGGTCCTGGTTCGGTCCTGGTTCGGTCCTGGTTCGGTCCTGGTTCGGTCCTGGTTCGTTCTTGGTTCGGTCCTGGTTCGGTCCTGGTTCGGTCCTGGTTCAGGTCCTGGTTCAGGTCCTGGTTCAGGTCCTGGTTCAGTTCCTGGTTCGGTCCTGGTTCAGTCCTGGTTCAGTCCTGGTTCAGTTCCTGGTTCGGTCCTGGTTCAGTCCTGGTTCAGTTCCTGGTTCGGTCCTGGTTCGGTCCTGGTTTGGTCCTGGTTCAGTCCCTGGTTTAGTCCCTGGTTTAGTCCCTGGTTCGGTCCTGGTTCGGTCCTGGTTTGGTCCTGGTTCAGTCCCTGGTTTAGTCCCTGGTTCGGTCCTGGTTTGGTCCTGGTTTAGTCCCTGGTTTAGTCCCTGGTTCGGTCCTGGTTCGGTCCTGGTTTGGTCCTGGTTCAGTCCCTGGTTTAGTCCCTGGTTCGGTCCTGGTTCGGTCCTGGTTCAGTCCCTGGTTTAGTCCCTGGTTTAGTCCCTGGTTCGGTCCTGGTTCGGTCCTGGTTCGGTCCTGGTTCAGGTCCTGGTTCAGGTCCTGGTTCGGTCCTGGTTCGGTCCTGGTTCGGTCCTGGTTCGGTCCTGGTTCAGGTCCTGGTTCGGTCCTGGTTCGGTCCTGGTTCGGTCCTGGTTCAGTCCTGGTTTAGTTCCTGGTTTAGTTCCTGGTTTAGTTCCTGGTTTAGTCCTGGTTCAGTCCTGGTTCAGTCCTGGTTCAGTTCCTGGTTCGGTCCTGGTTCGGTCCTGGTTTGGTCCTGGTTCAGTCCCTGGTTTAGTCCCTGGTTTAGTCCCTGGTTCGGTCCTGGTTCGGTCCTGGTTCGGTCCTGGTTCGTTCTTGGTTCGGTCCTGGTTCGGTCCTGGTTCGGTCCTGGTTCGGTCCTGGTTCGGTCCTGGTTCAGGTCCTGGTTCAGGTCCTGGTTCAGGTCCTGGTTCAGTTCCTGGTTCGGTCCTGGTTCAGTCCTGGTTCAGTTCCTGGTTCGGTCCTGGTTCGGTCCTGGTTCGGTCCTGGTTCAGGTCCTGGTTCAGGTCCTGGTTCAGTTCCTGGTTCGGTCCTGGTTCAGTCCTGGTTCAGTTCCTGGTTCGGTCCTGGTTCAGTCCCTGGTTTAGTCCCTGGTTTAGTCCCTGGTTCGGTCCTGGTTCGGTCCTGGTTTGGTCCTGGTTCAGTCCCTGGTTTAGTCCCTGGTTCGGTCCTGGTTTGGTCCTGGTTTAGTCCCTGGTTTAGTCCCTGGTTCGGTCCTGGTTCGGTCCTGGTTTGGTCCTGGTTCAGTCCCTGGTTTAGTCCCTGGTTCGGTCCTGGTTCGGTCCTGGTTCAGGTCCTGGTTCAGGTCCTGGTTCAGGTCCTGGTTCAGTCCTGGTTCAGTCCTGGTTCAGTTCCTGGTTCGGTCCTGGTTCAGTCCTGGTTCAGTTCCTGGTTCGGTCCTGGTTCGGTCCTGGTTCAGTCCCTGGTTTAGTCCCTGGTTTAGTCCCTGGTTCGGTCCTGGTTCGGTCCTGGTTTGGTCCTGGTTCAGTCCCTGGTTTAGTCCCTGGTTCGGTCCTGGTTTGGTCCTGGTTTAGTCCCTGGTTTAGTCCCTGGTTCGGTCCTGGTTCGGTCCTGGTTTGGTCCTGGTTCAGTCCCTGGTTTAGTCCCTGGTTCGGTCCTGGTTCAGTCCCTGGTTTAGTCCCTGGTTCGGTCCTGGTTCGGTCCTGGTTCGGTCCTGGTTCAGGTCCTGGTTCGGTCCTGGTTCGGTCCTGGTTCAGGTCCTGGTTCGGTCCTGGTTCGGTCCTGGTTCGGTCCTGGTTCAGTCCTGGTTTAGTTCCTGGTTTAGTTCCTGGTTTAGTTCCTGGTTTAGTTCCTGGTTCAGTCCTGGTTCAGTCCTGGTTCAGTCCTGGTTTAGTTCCTGGTTTAGTTCCTGGTTCAGTCCTGGTTCTGGTACAAATATTTCCACAGAATTGGTGTACAGGTGTAAAACTTTACCAAAGTCCATTCTGTCCTTCTGGTTCCTCTGCAGCAGCCCCAGGAGCAGGTTTGTGAGCGGAGACGACGTCTCCCGAGGAATTCTGGGGAAAAAACAACCAGACATGATTTTTTTAGAATGATTTTATTCTTAAAAACTTGTATTTTTCCCGCAGAGTCTCACATGGGCTGGAGGTTCTTGTTCTTCTCGTAAAACAGCCGCAGGTCCTGGGGGCTGTTAGCCTGAAATCACAGGACGGACCAGGACTCAGGACCAAAAAAAACATTTTGAGCGTCATTAAATTCTAGAAACCGGCTAAATATTTTAAATATATATATACTTAACAAAAATATAAACGCAACACTTTTGTTTTTGCTCCCATTTTTCCTGAGATGGACCCAAAGATCCAAAATTCACTCCAGATACACAACACTACCATTTCTCTCAAACATTGTTCACAAATCTGTCCAAATGTGTGACAGCGAGCACCTCTGCCCCGCCGAGACAATCCACCCCACCTCACAGGTGCGCCACATCAAGATGCCGATCCGACATCATGACCAGTGCACAGGTGCGCCCCAGACTGCCCACAATAAAAGGCCACCCCGAAATGTGCTTTTTTTTTGCTTTATTGGGGGTCTGGGGACTCAGAACCAGTCAGTATCTGGTGTGACCACCATTTGCCTCATGCAGTGCAACACATCTTCTTCGCATAGAGTTTATCAGATTCTCAGTTGTGGCCTGTGGAATGTTGGTCCACTCCTCTTCAATGGCTGTGCGAAGTTGCTGGATATTAGTGGGAGCTGGTACACGCTGTCGTATACGCCGGTCAAGCACATCCCAAACATGCTCAATGGGTGACATGTCCGGTGAGTATGCTGGCCATGCAAGAACTGGGACATTTTCAGCTTCCAAGAATTGTGTACAGATCCTTGCAACATGGGGCCGTGCATTATCTTGCTGAAACATGAGGTGATGTTCATGGATGTATGGCACAACAATGGGCCTCAGGATCTCATCACGGTATCTCTGTGCATTCAAAATGCCATCAATAAAATGCACCTGTGTTCTTCGTCCATAACAGCCTTTGAAGAGGAGTGGACCAACATTCCACAGGCCACAACTGACAATCTGATAAACTCTATGTGAAGAAGATGTGTTGCACTGCATGAGGCAAATGGTGGTCACACCAGATACTGACTGGTTCTGAGTCCCCAGACCCCCAATAAAGCAAAAAAAAAAATGCACATTTCGGGGTGGCCTTTTATTGTGGGCAGTCTGGGGCGCACCTGTGCACTGGTCATGATGTCGGATCGGCATCTTGATGTGGCGCACCTGTGAGGTGGGGTGGATTGTCTCGGCGGGGCAGAGGTGCTCGCTGTCACACATTTGGACAGATTTGTGAACAATGTTTGAGAGAAATGGTAGTGTTGTGTATCTGGAGTGAATTTTGGATCTTTGGGTCCATCTCAGGAAAAATGGGAGCAAAAACAAAAGTGTTGCGTTTATATTTTTGTTGAGTGTATATAATTCAAATTATTAAAGCCTCTGGACCTGATTTATTCTGTCTAACAACAGATCTAGCTCATTTTAAACAGTTTATTCACCAAGATATAAACACTTTCCACAACTGTCAGAGGCCAACAATTAGCATGCTAACCTCTCACTTCCTGATTATCTGACTAACATCTGTACGGGGAGATGAATAATTGCAAAAAAAACATGAAAAAATGCGTGCAGCCACTTCATTTAGTGTCAAATGTAAAGAGAAAAAGAGCGTGGGGAAATTCAAGTTTAAAATTCATGTGTAGATTATTTATTATTATTTATTGTGAAAAAAACATTTGTTTTCATCGTTTCCGTAACGACCGGACCGGAGCGTTACCTGAAAAGGAGGTTTCCCCACGAGACACTGGTAAACAACAGTCCCAATGCTCCACAGATCGGCTTTAGCGTCATAATTCTGAGACATGATCACCTCCGGAGCCTGAGGAGGAGAGGAGGAGAGAGGAGAGAGGAGGGAGAGAGGAGAGAGGGAGGAGAGAGGGAGGAGAGGAGGAGAGAGGGAGGAGAGGAGAGGAGGAGGGAGGGAGAGAGGGAGGAGAGAGGAGGAGAGGAGGAGGGAGGGAGAGAGGGAGGAGAGGAGGGAGGAGAGAGGGAGGAGAGAGGGGAGGAGAGAGGAGGAGGAGGAGGAGAGAGGGAGAGGAGGAGGAGGGAGGGGGAGAGGGAGGAGGGAGGGAGGAGAGGAGGAGGGAGGGAGAGAGGGAGGAGAGAAGGAGGAGAGAGAGAGGGAGGAGAGAAGGAGGAGAGAGAGGAGGGAGGAGAGAGGAGGGAGGAGAGAGGAGAGAGGGAGGAGAGAGGGAGAGGAGAAAGAGGGAGAGATGAGAGAGGGAGAAGAAAGAGGGAGGAGAAAGAAGGAGGGAGAAGAGAGGGGAGGGAGGGAGGAGAAAGAGGGAGAGGAAAGAGGGAGAAAGTAGGGAGAGAGAGAGATTGAAAGAAAGATAAGAGGGAGAGGAGAGAGAGAAGAGAGGAAGGAGAAAGACCATGGAAGAGAGAGGAAGAGTAGAGAGAGAGAGAGAGAGAGAGAGAAGAAAGGAGGGAAAGGGAACAGGGGAAAAGGAAGAAAGATGATGAAGATGAGAGGGAGCAGGAGGAAAGGAGGTACAGAGTGAGGAGAGAAGAGCAGAAGGAGAGAGAGAGAGAGAGAGAGAGAGAGAGAGAGAGAGAGGGGGGGGTGGAAAAGAGACAAAAGTTAAGACAGAGAGAGAACAGTTATGTAACTCAGGTTTAAAGCCACAGCTGGATTCATGTGACCACTGATCACATGACCTGCCCTCCCTCCCCCCCGATCACATGACCCGGTCTGTCAGGAGAAAGTGTCTATTAAAGTACCATGAACCGATACTGTAAATGTATGAGTACTTTATGGCTCTGACTACTAGTAGCAGTAGTAATAATAGTAGTAGTAGTAGTTTTAGTGGTTTTCATATTCTAGAATGCGATGACGACATACATACTTTGCCTAAAATGTTCCACAGTATGGCATTAAACCTTTCTATCTCCATGGAGACCAAACCAGACCAAGTTCCAGGTCAGATCTGTGGAGAGGCGACCCCCCTCACAGTCAGAATGTCTGTTTTTCTCAGTATTTCTGAGCTCTAAAACCACCTGTAATTGAATAAATGTAAAGTAGAGCTGTTTAATGTCACACTGTGGAACATTCCAGACAGAGCAGTGACGTATCCATAGAAACAAGCAGGTGTCGGACCCCCAACCAAAAACTTACATAGTGCACCTTTAATTTTTAGTATTACGACCAAAATCTGCAATATTATCTCCACATTATGAGCCAATAAAATGTGATGTTGTCTTGAAGCCAGCAAAAGTAAATAAAAGTGTAAATAATAATAATAAAAGCGGTAAATGGAGTGTAAATGGTATGGTATGGATTATGTTTTTGTACAGGGACACTGTACAACATTTCATTGACCTTTGAAATAAACAAAAGAAAGGTGCAGGTGCCAGGTTATAGCAAAAATGCTAATTTCCACCTGGTTGATGTTAATTAAATAAACTGTAACAGAGAGTGCAGATGGGTAATGGATATGAATAATCACATACATATCAGAGAAAGACCTTCCAGACAAATGTGCTTTGTCTGGAGGCTGTACTCACCATGTACATGGGAGAACCACACAGAGTCGCAGCCATCATGTTACTCTGGAGGTACCGCGCGAAGCCAAAGTCAGCTGTGGACAGGGCATCAGGTTTAAACCACGAAAACATGAGATTTAAACACAAAACATCAGGTTTAAACCACGAAAACATGAGATTTAAACACAAAACATCAGGTTTAAACCACGAAAACATGAGATTTAAACACAAAACATCAGGTTTAAACCACGAAAACACGAGATTTAAACACAAAACATCAGGTTTAAACCACGAAAACATGAGATTTAAACACAAAACATCAGGTTTAAACCACGAAAACATGAGATTTAAACACAAAACATCAGGTTTAAACCACGAAAACATGAGATTTAAACACAAAACATCAGGTTTAAACCACGAAAACATGAGATTTAAACACAAAACATCAGGTTTAAACCACAAAAACATGAGATGACAAACAAAACACAAGATAACACAAAACATGAGATAAACACAAAACATCAGGTTTAAACCACGAAACACGAGATTTAAACACAAAACATCAGGTTTAAACCACAAAAACATGAGATAACAAACAAAACACAAGATAAACACAAAACATGAGATCTCAAACACAAAACACGAGATAAACATAAAACACGAGATAATAAACACAAAACATCAGGTTTAATTTAAACATAAAAGACAAGATTTAAAACACAAAACAGGAGAGAACAAACACAAATCAGGTTTAAACCACAAAAACATGAGATCTCAAACACAAAACACGAGATAAACATAAAACACGAGATAATAAACAGAAAACATCAGGTTTAAACCACAAACTACAGCACTTTGGCCAGTTCTCACTGTTTTTAAATGTGCTATATAAATAAAATTTACTTACTTTACTAACTAGGACTAGAGTTTATAATACAAAACTGGTTCTTCGTATGACAGTTCTACAATATTTAAGTCAGCCACAGGGATGTAACAATGACCGAAATATCATGATATCATATCGTCAAAAGTGTCAATAATATCGTGGACCATCATTGTTTAAATCCACTGTTCTGGTGCAGAAACAGCTAAAAACAAAGAACTACATAGACCATGATCCTTTGCTGTTTCTACAGGCTGAAAAAACTGTTATTAAGCACTTAAATCTTAATTATGTGGATTATGACGGGAGAAAAGTGTCATATTCATAATTCTGTTTTTTGTTTCTTTCCAGAAAATATCGTCATAAATATCGTACCGTGAGATGTGTATCATGAGAAGATCGTATCGAGAGGTTTGGATATCGTTACATTCTCCCGTTTATGGCTGTTTTAACAAGGGAGTAAAATTAATATAAAAGAGTTTTTACTTTATTTTTGTATATTTTGCAATTTTGTAAAAAAAAAAACTAAATAAATTAAACATCAATAAAAAAACACACACAGTTTGGTCTGTGCAATGAATCAATCTGAATGAAGATTCAGTCATTTCTGAGGAAATCGAAACCATCGATAAATCCTGGTTTGGTTCAGGTTTGGTTCAGGTTTGGTTTAGGGATGCAAATTATCGGTTAATTCATTAACTGATAGTTGATTGACCTTATCGGTCGATTAACGATTAACTGATAAGCGGCGTTTTTCACCTGAATTTTAGTGTTTCAATAGGGTCTTTAAGAATATAAGCTATAGTAACATAACACTGAGTCATAAATATATCATAGTATTATTATATTGTATATTCCTCAATTAATTATTCCTTAGTAAAAAGCAGACAAATGTATTGATGCTGAATAACAAAATACAGTAATCCCACGCTCTATCCAATTTTTTTTTTTTTTTATAGTGTAACATTTTTTTATAGTCTAACATTGTGTTCTGTCCTGATTGGCTAAGAGACTAGACCAGGACTGAACGTGGACTGGACCAGGTCTGAACCAGGTCTGGACCTGGACTGGACCTGGACTGGACCGGGACTCGACCGGGACTCGACCGGGACTCGACCTGGACTAGACCAGGATTAAACCACCACGTATCGCTGCTGGTTTCGCCGCGAGCCCCGCGCGGCTGGCCCGCGCCCCGAGCCGCAGGCCAGCCGCGCGGGGCTCGGGGCGCGGGGCGCGGGCTGTAGCGAAACCAGCAGCAGCGGTGGCACGCATTCCGGGTTCGATCTCGCCTCGCGCTTACACCGGGGCTGCTGAGCAGTGCCGTTGGCGCCTGCGGTCGGCTGTGAGTCGAGCTTGGAGCAGCGCGGTTGCCTTGTTTCATGACCACGCGGGTGCGCATGTCCGCGTGTCCGCGGTTAGCGGTTAATTACAATTAATGCATTTTGATCGACCAACATCTTAATCGACAATTAACCGTTAATCGATTAATTGTTGACATCCCTAGTTTGGTTCATTATTATATCACAATAATGAATAAAGTTGCTGAGAGTTTTAGATGTTATGGAGATGAATAATGGCTTAAATTTAAATATTATCTGTATTTAAACAGCTCTTAAAATGTTCCACTTTCACCAATCACCAAGATCTAGAAAGAAAAACAACAACAAAGATCTAGAAGGGAAAAAAAAAAAAAAAAAAACCACCAAGATCTAAAAGAAAACCTCAATATCTAGAAAACACCAAGATCTAGAGAAGGAAAAAAAAAAAGAAATAGAAGAAAACCGAAACAAGATCCAGGAAAAAAATACACGCCAAGATCTAGAGAGAAGGGGGGAAAAACAAAATGCCAAGATCTAAAAGAAAACATCAATATCTAGAAGAAAAAACAAGATCTCGAAGAAAACACAAAAATCTAGAAGAAAACCAAAACAAGATCTAGAAGAAAACTGCACAGTTTGGTGGTTTATGGCGATTCTCTTTGTCGGCGATTCTCACGATTATATAAATGTCCCATGAGCGATTATTGTCTACACTTTTAAATCACGATAAATGATATTATTGATTATCGTCCCATCCCTAATACA
Source organism: Paratrypauchen microcephalus (assembly GCA_036785185.1). NCBI lineage: Eukaryota > Metazoa > Chordata > Actinopteri > Gobiiformes > Gobiidae > Paratrypauchen > Paratrypauchen microcephalus. The sequence continues at coordinate 307,600 of JAVJIX010000326.1, forward strand.
CGTTTAGTCCTGGTTTCAAATGTGAGATTTTAACAGAGGTTTTCTAAAGTTGTGATTGAATCTGTGAATAAGGGATGCACCAATCCAAAAGTAGGGTCAGATATCTATAAAAAATCTGTTTCCAAGTTCAGTCTGGACACACACTGATGTAATAAGACGATTTACTGCTCATAGTCGCACAGAAAGTCTCACGTTTGGACTTTTATTTACACAAAGCTGTTCTCTACTTAGCCGAGCGATAAAGAAAAGCTAAAGCCATCAGTTTTGCCTTATTTTATTTTCATTTTAAGGAAGTAAATGTCGTTTTCTGCGTCTGTTGATATCGAACTCAGTATCGGAACTGAAAAAGCTGCCCCTCTCCTCCGTATGGAAGGAGTAAACGATAGAATAAAAGGTTTTCGTACCGATCTTGACTCTGATGCCGCTCACTCCGGACTTCTTGCGTCCCGTGTAGGTCAGGAGGATGTTCTGAGGTTTTAAGTCTCTGTGGATGATTCCTTTACTGTGGAGGACTCTCATGGCGGCGGAGATCTGCTGGAGGAACACGCGTAGTGTCTCCTCTCTCAGGGTGCCCTTCGCTGGACATACAAGAGAAATACAAGAAACACGTCAAATACACCAATAACTACATCATTATTGATCCTGTAGTGTCCTCTCAGGTCACTAAACTACAGAGAGACGAGAAGGATCTGGACTATAATATTCAGATATAATTACACTGTTCTTAACGCGACTTTATACGATATTTAAAACAATTGACAAGCTTCAAAAAGTCCATTGTTCTTTCATTCTCCAGCCCAAGTGTCTGGCCCAAGGACACAAGGGCAGAAAGCAAATGGACAAAAGAGCCACAACCTCAACTGCACGAGCCTCCACCACCCCCCTCACTTCCTCTTTCCCTCGCTCCCCTTCTCTCTTCTCTATTCCTCTGTCTTCCTCTTCCCCCCTCTCTCTTCCCCCTCTCACATTCTCTCTCTCTCTCTCTCTCTTGACCTCTCTATCTTCCCCTCTTTCTTTCCATCTTTCTCTCCTCTCTTTCTCTCTCTCTCCTTCTTTCTCTATCTTTCCCCTCTCTTCCCCCTCTCTTTCCCCCTCTTTCTCCCTCTCTTTCCCCCCTCTTCCCCCTCTCTCTTTCCCCCCTCTCTTTCCCCCCTTTCTCCCTCTCTTTCCCCCTCTCTCTCTCTCTTTCCCCCTCTCTCTTTCCCCCTCTCCCTTTCTCCCCCCTCTCTTTCTCTCTCTCTCTTTCTCCCCCTCTTTCTCTTTCCCCTCTCTCTTTCTCCCCCTCTTTCTCTTTCTCCCCCTCTCTTCCCCCCTCTCTCTCTTCCCCCCCTCTCTCTCTTCCCCCCTCTCTCTTTCTCCCCCTCTTTCCTTTCTCCCCCTTCCCTCTCTCTTTCTCTCTTCCCCCTCTCTCTCTCTCTTCCCCCTCTCTATCTCTTTCCCCTCTCTCTTTCTCTTCCCCCTCTCTCTTTCTCTTTCCCCTCTCTCTTTCTCTTTCCCCTCTCTCTTTCTCTTTTTCCCCTCTCTCTTTCTCTCTTTCCCTCTCTCTTTCTCTCTTTCCCTATCTCTCCCTCTCTTTCCCCTATCTCTCCCTCTCTCTTTCCCTCTCTCTTTCTCTTTCCCCTCTCTTTTTCTCTTCCCCCCCCCTCTCTCTCTCTCTCTCTTTCCCCTACCTGTATTGCTTATTGTTGTATTGATCATTACTGTATTGATTGGTTCTTCTGTTGTGCAGCAATAATGAGACACATTTAGAAGCTCAGACTCTGCAGCTGTGACTCAAACACACTGAGACCAGAGCCAGACCTGGACCTGGACCCGGACCTGGACCCGGACCCGACTAGGATCTTAAAGCTGCACTGTGTGACATTTTTAGAGACCACACGCTTGTGTCCGCAGAGATGTTATTGATGTGCCTGAAATGTTCCACAGAAGGGCTTTAAACTTAGAAAACTGATGTCACCCAAAATAAAAGGTCAGATCTGTGGAGAGGCGAGATTTTTCCAGGTGAGCATTAAAAACATCTGATTTGTGTTAAAAGTGCGTTTTGTTGCTTTTCTGTTGGAGGGTCCGTCAAATGCGTTTACTGCTTTGTCTGGAATGTTCCGCAGTGTGGCATTAAATCTTTCTATCTCCATGGAGACCAAACCAGACCAAGTTCCAGGTGAGATCTGTGGAGAGGCGACCCCGCTCACAGTCAGAATGTTTTTGTTTTTCTAGGTATTTCTGAGCTCTAAAACCACCTGTGATTGAATACATGTAAGATACAAAAATAATGGAATTCAGTATTTTCCCAGAATTATTCCCCCGTCCCAGCGCTGGAGGAGTTACGTGTGTCCTGGTCAAAGTCTCCAGAGTGAAACCCGCACATTCTTTCATAATGAATGTTACTTAAACATGACCTTTGAGTGAATGTGGAACAGCAGGACACCAGACTTATGTAAAACTACTGATAAGAAAGATTACGCAGAATATGACCTCTGACCCTCTGCTCCTCTGACCGTCTGACCTCGTATTTCAGGCTCTCACAAACTTTAAAGGACAACCAACGTTTTTACAATCTGAGCCTTATTTCGGTGATAAAACAAGTTGTTTTACTCACCCATAGCACTTGGTGTCATTTGGAGCGTTTCCAGAGATGTTTTAGATTTGCGATATCCGTAACGTGAGTTCTCGGGGCACATGTTTGCGGTCCCCAAATAACACAAACTTTAGCACTTTTCAAATCAGAGAAGCTCAATGTCTTAGTCTACACTTTCGTTTGAGTCAAAAGTGGCCTGTAATCCGATATCCAGCCATGGTTTCCATTAGATGACGTCATCAACGAGCAGCAGTAGCTCAGTTGGTAGAGCACTTGTCTAGTGATCCAGGGGTTGGCGGTTCGAATCCCGCTCTTGACGGGTTGACCGTGTGTGATCCCAGCTGCCACAGATGAGCTGTTGTGTCCTTGGGTAAGACACTTAACCCACCTCACCCCCAGTGTCTGCAGATACTGGTAGCCCTCATGGCAGAAGATACATCAAGGCCTGTTGTGACGTTAGCCGTCCTCCTGTGGACCCACCACCCGGGGGGGCTGGTGCATTGTGTTCTGGGCAGCAGATCTGTTTGGACTGCTGCCCCCGCGACCCAGAAAATGGAAAAGCGGAAGAAGATGAATGAATGAATCAACGAGGAACGCGCACATTCACAGCTGATTTGCAGATAAGACGATGCTCTCGGTTACAGTCATAAAGAAGCAAAGGAATAAGAAGAAGAAAACATCTCCGCTTGAGAAAACCCGAAATTGTGTGAACATGCATTTATCCCGGTTGTGAAAACAAAACGACAGCTTGGACGAAGTTGAGTTTTCACAAGCTGTATTGAAGCTGTGGCTCTTCGCTTTGAGAATGGACCCAAACATGAAAGGCAAAGCTGTAAGACGTTTGGACCATCATGTTTGCAGTACCCACTTCAGTCTGGACCATTTTTACCAGCAAAGGAAAAGAAGGAAGGTCAGCGGAAGTAATGAGATACTGATGGCTGTTCTCTGGTGCTCCTCAAACGGTCTCCGCTTCATTCTTTCTAATACCTCCTCATCCGAACACTCAAAATGATAGGGACGGCCATCATACTCAAATAAGTCCTCTTCAATCTCCAAGTCCAAATCTTCAGCCATGTCTCGCTCAAAACAGAAAGGTTCTGAGAGAGTTTTCTAAGCAAAGTAGCAGAATGAATGCCTGTGCGCGGTCCTCGATGATGACGTCATCCAATCTGAACCATGACTGGATCTCTGGTTACAGGCCACTTTTGACTCAAACTAAAGTGTAGACTAACACATTTCTCATTTGAAAAGTGATAAAGTTTGTGTTATTTGGTGACTGCAATAGGGTGCCTCGACTACTCACGTTAAACTCCGAAATCTCCAGAAATACTCCAAATGACACCAAAGTACAATGGAATAAATGACGTTGTTTTATTGCCGAAATAAGGTCCAGATCGTAAAAACGTTAGTTGTCCTTTAAACTCCTGGACATATTTAAAACCATAAATAAAAGCCTCCATCTCGTCTTAAACAGAGCGTTTCTGTCTCCGTCATTGTGCTGAACCCTCCGACCTCGCCCACAGATCGCGCTGCAAAAACAGACTCTTTCTGCGACACACAAACGCACCATTGAGCCGAGACCCCGGTGTAAAGAACAGCGCCCCCTCCCTCCCACACGAGGCACGTGGTGTTCTCCGTTTAAATGAGCGAGTGGGAGGAAATGGTCTTACCTTGCAAATAATCAGCCAGGTCTCCCCCGTTGCAGTACTGGAAAAACAAAAACACAGACACAATAAATACTGAACTTATTCAAACCCTCACTTCCCACGTTTACATCAGAGCTTTAATTCTGAATAAAAATTAATTCCACTTTAAAAAGACCATGTAAACACTTAATTCCTAATGAGAATGATTATTCGGAATGATACTTAATTCCGAAGTAAGTGGGTGGTTTATTACGATTTTAAAGCAGAATTAATTTCTTCCTCGATCATGTAAACGTTTACTGACAGTATTGTTCTTCCTCGGTTTCTTATTATTCTTTTTCCCCACATCTGAATGCATTTTTGACCCCCTGAACATCGACGAAAAGTCCCACAACCGGGTATAGAAATGATCAGCCCGGCAAAAAATTCGATTAAATGGGCATCGCGACAATGGCCGGAGCGACCCGACTCAACAGCGCCGCCTAGAATCAGACCCCTACGCGAGTCGGGACAGGCAAAGTATGTCGCAGCCAATAGAAATTGGGAACAGTGATAGAGAAGGATGAGACAAAAGATGAATTGGAGCACGCCGCTTATTCTTCTTGCTCGTTGGGTCGCCGTTCTGACGCAATCTGGCTCCACTTGCCCTCTCTTCGGACTTTCATCCACCGCTCTTTGGATTTGCAAGTTTTGGGTGTTTTCAGACAGGTTTTCAAACTTTTCACCCGTGTTTGCGAATGTGTGCACCACGGGAACGAGGGCTGGGTAGCATTAAGATGTTGCCGATACGATACGTTTTTCAATACAGCACACTTTCGATTCAATACGATACATTTCAAACTGATTCGATGCGGTTCAGTAAAAAACAAGGACTGAAAAATCATGGCTGTGATACTAAGGGCCTGTCCACACGACAATGTTTTTTGGTGGAAACGGAGAAGTTTGTATTCGTTTTGGTCTTTCGTCCACACGGCACCGGCGTTTTGGTGGGCGAAAACTGTGTTTTTTTGAAACCAGGTTCCAGAGTGGAGAAATCTGAGAACGCCGGGGGTCGCGTTGTCGTGTGGACGAGCAAAACGCAGCTTTTGGAAAACGATGACGTCACGATGCCGTCGTCATCTGCTTTGGCAGGACTCCCAGTCGACGTTCTGCTGATACCGACGTGTTTTGTAATCCAAAGTAACTCCACTTCGTCGTCAGTCCAAACGAGAGTCGGTTTTTCTACGTGCGTTCGCCATCATTATTATCTTCTTGTGTTTGTTTGTTTGCAGAAGAGAAAGGACTTGATGCCCATGCGCTCTTTGTAGTGTTGCATTTCCGGTGGCTCTGGCTGTTCCCTGTTTACAGCGCCACATATTGGTGTGGCGTATGTATTACATTGTTTTCACTCAGCGCTCTGTTTTGGTCTGGACGTGAATATTTTCTGGACGTGAATTTTTTTCAGCCCGCATTAAAAAAAAAAATCCAGGAGCGTTGTCGTGTGGACGTAACCTAAAAGTTTGTGCAGAGTTAATATGAAATATTACTCAAAACTGTGAAAATGTCAACACAATCATAGCTCTTACACAAAATAATTTAGTAAAATATATCTAAAAATACTCTTGGCAACATATGGATACAGTACTGATATCATGGGCTGTTGCATCATCAAAATAAATGATACGATATGTCGATATTTCAGTATTTTTGTGCACTTCTAACGGTGACTGCTGCACATTCCACCATAGAGATACATATGGCACACCCCCAGCGTGATGTCAAGGTATCAAAGGTTGCAAGGTCAAGGTATCAAAGGCTGCATTTGAGGCCACATGGGAAAAGAAAAGAAAATACCACCATTAAAAGTGGAAAATCACAGCAGTGGTGCCCAACAGGTCGCTCACGTGCCGAGTGTCAGAATGCTCAATTCTGATTTTTTTGTGGAATCCGATTTTTTTGCGAGGTCGTTCACAGGACTAAACCAGGGCTAAACCAGGGCTAAACCAGGGCTAAACCAGGGCTAAACCAGGACTAAACCAGGACTAAACCAGGACTAAACCAGGGCTAAACCAGGATTAAACCAGGGTTAAACCAGGGTTAAACCAGGACTAAACCAGGACTAAAGCAGGGTTAAACCAGGACTAAACCAGGACTAAACCAGGACTAAAGCAGGGTTAAACCAGGACTAAACCAGGACTAAACCAGGGTTAAACCAGGGTTAAACCAGGGTTAAACTAGGACTAAACCAGGGTTAAACCAGGACTAAATCAGGACTAAACCAGGGTTAAACCAGGACTAAACCAGGACTAAACCAGGACTAAACCAGTGCTAAACCAGGATTAAACCAGGACTAAACCAGGACTAAACCAGGGTTAAACCAGGACTAAATCAGGACTAAACCAGGACTAAACCAGTGCTAAACCAGGATTAAACCAGGACTAAACCAGGACTTAAACCGGGACTAAAACAGGACTAAAACAGGACTAAAACAGGACTAAAACAGGACTAAAACAGGACTAAACACCCCCCTGGTCTAAAGAAAGTGTTTTTTTTTAATTATAATCGTGGTATCAGAATCGGTATTGAGTATTTTAGGATCGTGACAACTCTGCATTCTGATCAAAACTACAATTTAAAAGCAGTTTGGTCACTATACGAAATATTTAAACAGATACGAGCAGAGTGTTAGTGCGTAAAATCAGACCGATAGGACCCTTTTCCCTCGTCTGAGCCAAAAGGAAACGATTTCTAATCATAAACTTTCCCACGAGAGTCCGAACAAACAGGCTCCAACTCACCTCCATCACCAGGAACACAGAGTTTGGAGTTTCCTGAAAAACAAAGGAGAAAAACGTCACCAGACACAAAATGGAGTGAAATGATTTCCGTTATAAATAGTTTGGACAATCACAGAGAATGAACTGTGTCAGATGCCCTCCCGTCCTCATATTCTTTTGTTTTTCATCAAAAGTACATTTACATTTTATTCGTAAATGTTTTCGACATCGCTGATTTGGAGCCCTTTTATTTTAGTTTTAATTGAATTTTTAGCATTTTAAATCAGTTTTCCGTTGCTGTAGTTACACATATGGGTCAGATTATACATATTCATATCAAAGTTTGACAATTTCACAGTTAATTTTTGAAAACAAAATAAAAAAAACAATGGTATTTGTGCAGAGTTAAGGGCTTATAAAGAGACTGGAGGGAGAGAGCGAGACAGAAAAGTAAACTAAACAGAGGAAGAATGGAGACAGAGGGAGATTCTTTTATTTTATTTTTATGTATTTGGATAAAGTGTAGAAAATAAAAATAAGTCGGTGTAAAATAATCGTTTCAGTCGTGTTAAAAAACTCTTTTTGCCCAGTTTTACGCCTGTATTTAAAGGTTTCTTGACCCCGTTGACCCGATGCTGACTGAGCGAGTGTGGCGTGTAAACAGAAGCTCGCGGTAACGCTAACGAGCTTAACGGGCTTTTCCAGTGCAGTGGGACAGATGGTACAGAGGACAAGAGGGGACGGGAGGGGACGGGAGGGGACGGGAGGGGACGGGAGGGGACGGGAGAGGACGGGAGCAGAGCCAGAGGAGCAAATCTGGAGTAGAAGACTAGACCAAGACTAAACCGGGACTGAACCAGAACTAAACAAAGACTGAACCGGGACTGAACCAGGACTCACCCAAGATATAACCAGGGCTAAACTAGGACTAAACCAAGACTAATCTAATACTAATCCAAGACTAACCCAGGACTGAACCAGGATCAAACAAGGTCTAACTTAAGACGTAAACATGTCTGAACCAGGACTAAACTCTAAAAGGAAGTTTTTCATTAAAAAAAAAAATCAGGACCGAACCAGGACCAAACCAGGACCGAACTCCTCTCTGCAAACTTAATATTCCATAGAAAAAAACAAGACTAAACCAGGACTAAACCAGGACTAAAACAGGTCTAAACAAAGACAAATCCAATACTAAATCAGGACTGGACCATGAACTAGACCATGAACTAGACCATGAACTAGACCATGAACCAAGGACCGAACCAAGGACCGAACCAAGGACCGAACCAAGGACCGAACCAAGGACCGAACCAAGGACCGAACCAAGGACCGAACCAGGACCGAACCAGGACCGAACCAGGACCGAACTCCTCTCTGCAAACTTTATATTCCATAGAAAAAACAAAGACAAATCCAAGACTAAATCAGGACTGGACCAGGAACTAAACCATGAACTAAACCATGAACTAGAGCAGGGACTGAACCAAAGACTGAACCAAGAACCGAACCAAGGACCGAACCAAGGACCGAACCAAGGACCGAACCAAGGACCGAACCAAGGACCGAACCAAGGACCGAACCAAGGACCGAACCAAGGACCGAACCAAGGACCGAACCAGGACCGAACCAGGACCGAACCAGGACCGAACTCCTCTCTGCAAACTTTATATTCCATAGAAAAAACAAAGACAAATCCAAGACTAAATCAGGACTGGACCAGGAACTAAACCATGAACTAAACCATGAACTAGAGCAGGGACTGAACCAAGGACTGAACCAAAGACTAAACCAAGAATAAACCAAGACTAAACCAGGTCTAAACAAAGACAAATCCAAGACTAAACCAGGACTGGACCAGGAACTAAACCATGAACTAAACCAGGGACTGAACCAAGGACTAAACCAGGAGTGAACACCTCTCTGCAAAGTTTATATTCCAATGGAAAAAAACAAGACTAAACCAAGACAAATCCAAGACTAAATCAGGACTGGACCAGAAAATAAACCATGAGTTAGACCAGGGACTAAACCAAGGACTAAACAAAGACGAATCCAAGACTACTTTATATTCCATAGAAGAAAACAAGACTAAACCAGGACTAAAAGAGGTCTCAAAGAGGTCTAAAAAAAGAGGTCTAAAACAAAGACAAATCCAAGACCAAACAAAGACTAAACCAGGACTTCCTTCACCTTTGATTACTGTAGTACTAAGCCAAGTCTAAAATCCCTCACTAAAAGTAAAAACATGAGTCATGTTCTGGCTGGGACTAAACCGCTCCCACCTGGAGGTCAGATTTCACAACATTCACTTTTGTCTCCGCGTTGCCAGATTGAGATGTTTACCTCGAAGTTACACAAGCGGAGAGGGACTGGGAACGCTCTGGAACGTCACAGATTTCAAATTCCAGCCGTGCCACTGTCGCTCGGAGAAAACTGTAAACATTATTGTCCGTTTCGTAACTTCCTCGTGAAGTCAACAGCCGACATTGTGCTTGCTCCACCTGCTTTTACTCGCACTTCATAAAAACAAAAGTGACAAAAACAGGCTCAAGTGCTCCCCGAGGTCACAGCAAAAACAAATAAGAAGGAACTTTCCAGGTTTTTCGAGGAACAGGATGCAGCTGCTGCTCGTACGGGTTAAATATGAACAAAAAATGACACAAAACTGACTCCTGTGAGCTTTAAATCATGTTCTAATGTCGTTCCTCCTCAAAAACACCTGGAGTTGTGTTTGTTTCATTCACATGTTTTATTATTCGTCTGTAACATCTCCAAAGTTCCAAACGCTCCGTTCCACCTCGTGATGTCATGATGTAGTTTTCAAGGTTACAGCTCTTTCTACCTTTAGTTCAGTCGAGATCAGCGACTCCAGAGCTGAAATGATCCAAATGATTCTAGTGAAGGTGTAAACTCTGAGCTAAACCAACAGGACTAAACCAGGACTAGAACGGGACTAAACCAGGACTAGAACAGGACTAAACCAGGACTACAACAAGACTAGAACAGGGCTAAACCAGAACTAGAACGGGACTAAACTAGGACTAGAACAGGACTACACCAGGACTAGAACAGGGCTAAACCAGGACTAGAACAGTACTAAACCAGGACTAGAACAGGGCTAACCCAGAAATAGAATGGGACTAAACCAGGACTAGAACAGGGCTAAACCAGAAATAGAACGGGACTAAACCAGGACTAGAACAGGGCTAAACCAGAACTAGAACGGGACTAAACCAGGACTAGAACAGGGCTAAACCAGAACGGGACTAAACCAGGACTAGAACAGGGCTAAACCAGAAATAGAACGGGACTAAACCAGGACTAGAACAGGGCTAAACCAGAACTAGAACGGGACTAAACCAGGACTAGAACAGGGCTAAACCAGGACTAGAACAGGGCTAAACCAGGACTAGAACAGGGCTAACCCAGGACTAGAACAGGACTAAACCGGGGCTAAATAAGGGCTAAGCCAAGACTAGAACAGGATTAAACCAGGACTAGAAAAGGACTAAACCGGGACTAGAAAAGGACTAAACCGGGACTAGAAAAGGACTAAACCAGGACTAGAAAAGGACTAAACCAGGACTAGAACAGGCCTGGACTAAGACTACACCAGGACAAAAACAGGACTAAACCAGGACTAGAACAGGGCTAAACCAGGACTAGAACAGGACTAAACCAGGATTAGAAAAGGACTAAACCAGGACTAGAACAGGTCTAAATCCAGACTAAACCAGGAATAGAACAGGACAAAACCAGGATTAGAAAAGAGCTAAACCAGGGCTAGAATAGATGGGACTAGACCGGGACTAGACCGGGACTAGACTCTGAGCTAAACCTTGACTGTAACAGGACTGAAGTAGTTCTAAACCAGGACTAAACAAGAAAGTAAACCTAGACAAGTTATCAAATTATTCAAATTACAGCTGCTAAATGCTGCATAATTATTGTCCAAAAAGCTAATTATTATTTTGCTGTAATTGTTTCCTTTTCGGATGCTCGTGTTGTTTGTTGTTTTGAAGGACGTGTTAGAGCGGAGAAGTAAACGTCCTGCCGTCATGTGAGCTGTGGCGTGTTCCTGAACATGGGTCACTGCGTCTTACATGAAGTCTGCCCGTGGATTATGTAACGAGGAGGGGGAGGGGCGAGCGGCTAACGAGGCCCAGAGGAAACATCCCGGGAAAAAGGAATTCTGCAGTCAAAGGTCAAAGAGAAGACAGGAGCCGTTTACAAGTTTGGTTTGTGCAGATGAAAACGGCTAAACCAGGACTAAACCAGGACTAAAAAAAGGCTAAACCAGTGCAAAAACAGGGCTAAACCAGGACTAAAACAGGGCTAAACCAGGACTAAACCGGGGCTAAACCAGGACTAAAAGAGGGCTAAACCAGGACTAAAACTGGGCTAAACCAGGGCTAAACTAGGGCTAAACTAGGACTAAACCAGGGCTAAAACGGCTAAACCAGGACTAAACCAGGGCTAAACCTGGACTAAAACAGGGCTAAACCTGGACTAAAATAGGGCTAAACCAGGACTAAAACAGGGCTAAACCAGGACTAAACCGGGGCTAAACCAGGACTAAAAGAGGGCTAAACCAGGACTAAAACTGGGCTAAACCAGGGCTAAACTAGGGCTAAACTAGGACTAAACCAGGGCTAAAACGGCTAAACCAGGACTAAACCAGGGCTAAACCAGGACTAAAACAGGGCTAAACCTGGACTAAAATAGGGCTAAAAGAGGACTAAACCAGGGCTAAAAGAGGACTAAAACCTGGACTAAAACAGGGCTAAAACTGGGCTAAACCAGGGCTAAAAGAGGACTAAAACAGTGCTAAAACAGGACTAAAACAGGGCTAAAACTGGGCTAAAAGAGGACTAAACCAGGGCTAAAACAGAGGTAAACCAGGGCTAAAAGAGGACTAAAACAGGCCTAAACCAGGGCTAAACCAGGGCTAAAACTGGTTAAAACAGGGCTAAAACGGACAGGACTAAACCAGGACTAGACGCTGTGCTAAACCTTGACTATAACAGGACCAGGACTAGAAAAGGACTAAACCAGGACAAACCAACACATAAACCTAGACTCAAAATATCTCAAACGGGTCTAAAACAAGGGATGCAGTGATCCAGCCTTTTTTAGCTCCAATACAGAGTTCAATACAACAGATCCCAGAGCAGAGAGTGAACACACAATTTATTTTGTTTGAAAATAAAATGAGACAAAACTGATCCAAATGTGATGTATTAAAAAAAAATCAAATAAAAAAGGCAATACAATTTAAGTGGAATAGAGTTTTGTATTTGGAAACAGGTATTGTCATTTTAAAGTTTTTGAATATTGGAGTCAAATCAGTCTGTTATTCTTCAACACCCCTCACTGACTCCCACTTCTCTCCTTTCCTCTCTCCCTCCTTCCCTCCCTCTCTCTCTCTAACCAAAGGGCCTCATTCCAAAAGAGGACAAAGTGTTCCTAGAAAGCACCTTTGGAAACACGATTACCCAACAGGCCCGAGTAAACACCCGTCTGAGCTTACAGAGGACTAAACCAGGACTAAACCAGGGCTAAACCAGGGCTAAACCAGGGCTAAATCAGGGCTAAACCAGGGCTAAACCAGGGCTAAACCAGGACCAAATCAGGGCTAAACCAGGACCAAATCAGGGCTAAACCAGGGCTAAACCAGGGTTAGACCAGGGTTAGACCAGGGCTAAACCAGGGCTAAACCAGGGCTAAACCAGGACTAAACCAGGGCTAAACCAGGGCTAAACCAGGGCTAAACCAGGACCAAATCAGGGCTAAACCAGGGCTAAACCAGGGGCTAAACCAGGGGCTAAACCAGGGGCTAAACCAGGGACTAAGCCAGGGACTAAGCCGGGACTAAACCGGGGCTAAATAGGAGCTAAACCAGGGCTAGACCAGGACTAAACCAGGGACTAAACCAGGGACTAAACCAGGGACTAGACCAGGACTAAACCAGGGACTAAACCAGGGGCTAAACCAGGGGCTAAACCAGGGGCTAAACCAGGGTTAAACCAGGGCTAGACCAGGACTAAACCAGGGACTAAACCAGGGACTAAACCAGGGCTAGACCAGGACTAAACCAGGGACTAAACCAGGGGCTAAACCAGGGACTAAACCAGGGCTAGACCAGGACTAAACCAGGGACTAAACCAGGGGCTAAACCAGGGGCTAAACCAGGGGCTAAAGCAGGACTAAACCAGGGACTAAACCAGGGACTAAACCAGGGACTAAACCAGGGACTAAACCAGGGGCTAAACCAGGGGCTAAACCAGGGACTAAACCGGGGCTAAAGCAGGACTAAACCAGGGACTAAACCAGGGACTAAACCAGGGGCTAAACCAGGGGCTAAAGCAGGACTAAACCAGGGACTAAACCAGGGGCTAAACCAGGGGCTAAACCAGGGACTAAACCGGGGCTAAACAGGAGCTAAACCAGGGCTAGACCAGGACTAAACCAGGGAGTAAACCAGGGCTAGACCAGGACTAAACCAGGGAGTAAACCAGGGGCTAAACCAGGGAGTAAACCAGGGGCTAAACCAGGGACTAAACCAGGGACTAAACCAGGGCTAGACCAGGACTAAACCAGGGACTAAACCAGGGGCTAAACCAGGGGCTAAACCAGGGACTAAAGCAGGACTAAACCAGGGACTAAAGCAGGGACTAAAGCAGGGACTAAAACCAGGGACTAAAACCAGGGACTAAACCAGGGGCTAAACCAGGGGCTAAGCCAGGGACTAAGCCAGGGACTAAACCGGGGCTAAATAGGAGCTAAACCAGGGCTAGACCAGGACTAAACCAGGGACTAAACCAGGGACTAAACCAGGGCTAGACCAGGACTAAACCAGGGACTAAGCCAGGGACTAAACCAGGGCTAGACCAGGACTAAACCAGGGACTAAACCAGGGACTAAGCCAGGGACTAAGCCAGGGACTAAACCAGGGCTAGACCAGGACTAAACCAGGGACTAAACCAGGGACTAAGCCAGGGACTAAACCAGGGCTAGACCAGGACTAAACCAGGGACTAAACCAGGGACTAAACCAGGGACTAAGCCAGGGACTAAGCCAGGGACTAAACCGGGACTAAACCAGGGACTAAGCCAGGAACTAAACCAGGGACTAAACCAGGGGCTAAACCAGGGACTAAACCAGGGCTAGACCAGGACTAAACCAGGGACTAAACCAGGGACTAAGCCAGGGACTAAACCGGGGCTAAACAGGAGCTAAACCAGGGCTAGACCAGGACTAAACCAGGGACTAAACCAGGGCTAGACCAGGACTAAACCAGGGACTAAACCAGGGACTAAACCAGGGACTAAACCAGGGTCTAAACCAGGGACTAAACCAGGGCTAGACCAGGACTAAACCAGGGACTAAACCAGGGGCTAAACCAGGGGCTAAACCAGGGACTAAAGCAGGGACTAAAGCAGGGACTAAAGCAGGGACTAAAGCAGGGACTAAAGCAGGACTAAACCAGGGACTAAACCAGGGACTAAACCAGGGACTAAAGCAGGGACTAAAGCAGGGACTAAAGCAGGGACTAAAGCAGGGCTAGACCAGGGACTAAACCAGGGACTAAAGTAGGACTAAACCAGGGACTAAACCAGGGACTAAACCAGGGACTAAACCAGGGACTAAAGCAGGGCTAAAGCAGGGCTAGACCAGGGACTAAACCAGGGACTAAACCAGGGACTAAACCAGGGACTAAACCAGGGACTAAAGCAGGGCTAAAGCAGGGCTAGACCAGGGACTAAAACAAAAAGCAAAATTACTCAATCCAAGTACGAAAAGAGATGAGAGACAGTCAGAAAGAAAGGAAGGCGAGAGGCAGACGGAGAGGAGCAGCTGTAGAGAGAAGAAGAGAAACAAAGACAAGGGAAAGAAAACAGAGATACAAAGACAGCAGTGAGAGAGGAACAGGTGGAGAGAGGGAGAGAGGGAGGGAAAGAGAGTGAAAGAGGGAGAGTGAAAAAGGAAGAGGGAGAGAGTGAAAGAGGGAGAGAGGGAGAGAGTGAAAGAGGAAGAGTGAAAGAGTGAAAGAGGGAGAGAGTGAAAGAGGGAGAGAGTGAAAGAGGGAGAGAGTGAAAGAGGGAGAGAGTGAAAGAGGAAGAGAGGGAAAGAGGGAGAGAGTGAAAGAGGAAGAGAGTGAAAGAGGGAGAGAGTGAAAGAGGGAGAGAGTGAAAGAGGAAGAGAGTGAAAGAGGGAGAGAGTGAAAGAGGGAGAGAGGCAGAGAGTAAAAGAGGAAGAGAGTGAAAGAGGGAGAGAGTGAAAGAGGAAGAGAGTGAAAGAGGGAGAGAGTGAAAGAGGGAGAGAGTGAAAGAGGGAGAGAGGCAGAGAGTAAAAGAGGAAGAGAGTGAAAGAGGGAGAGAGTGAAAGAGGAAGAGAGTGAAAGAGGGAGAGAGTGAAAGAGGGAGAGAGTGAAAGAGGGAGAGAGTGAAAGAGGGAGAGAGTGAAAGAGGAAGAGAGTGAAAGAGGGAGAGAGTGAAAGAGGGAGAGAGTGAAAGAGTGCTGAGGGCTCCTGTTGCTGTGAGGACAAACACACAAACACAAAAGAAGCCGAAGAATCAAAACACACAGAAGTCTATGGAGCAGATGGTCTTTTCTATGATTATAATACTGCAGGACTACCCCAGAACTCAACCAGGACTACCCCAGGACTCAACCAGGACTATCCCAGAACTCAACCAGGACTACCCCAGAACTCAACCAGGACTACCCCAGAACTCAACCAGGACTACCCCAGAACTCAACCAGGACTACCCCAGAACTCAACCAGGACTACCCCAGAACTCCACCAGGACTATCCCAGAACTCAACCAGAACTACCCCAGAACTCCCCCAGGACTATCCCAGAACTCCACCAGGACTACCCCAGGACTCAACAAGGACTATCCCAGAACTCACCCAGAACTCAACCAGGACTACCCCAGAACTCAACCAGGACTACCCCAGAACTCAACCAGGACTACCTCAGAACCCAACAAGGACTATCCCAGAACTCACCCAGAACTCAACCAGGACTACCCCAGAACTCAACCAGGACTACCCCAGAACTCACCCAGGATTAGGGATGCAAATTATCGATTAATTCATGAATCTATAGTTGATTGACCTTAACGATCGATTAATGATTAACTGATAAGTGGCGTTTTTCACCTGAATTTGAGTGTTTCAATCGGGTCTTTAAGAATATAAACTATAGTAACATAACACCGAGTCAAAAATATATCATAGTATCATTATATTGTATATTCCTCAATTAATTATTCCTTAGTAAAAAGCAGACAAATGTATTGATGCTGAATAACAAGATACAGTAATCCCTCGCTCTATCGCGGTTCGCAGATTTTATTTTATCAAATTTTTTTTTATAGTGTAACATTTTTTTATAGTGTAACATTGTGTTCTGTCCTGATTAGCTAAGAGACTAGACCAGGACTAAACATGGACTAAAACAGGTCTAGACCAGAACTAAACCAGGTCTAGACCAGGTCTAAACCTGGACTGGGCCTGGACTAAACCAGGACTCGACCTGGACTAAACCAGGATTAAACCACCACGTGCCGCTGCTGGTTTCGTGCGGCTGGTTTGTGGCTCGGGCTGAGACTACGCATTCCGGGTGCCGTGGTTCGATCTCACCTCGCGCATACAGTCGGCAGTGCCGTTGGCGCCTGCGGCCGGCTGTGAGTCGAGCTTGGCGCAGCGCGGTTGCCTTGTTTCGTGACCACGCGGGTGCGCGTGTCCGCGATTACCGATTAATTACAATTAATGCATTTTGTTCGACCAATGTCTTAATCGACAATTAATCGTTTAACTGTTGACATCCCTACCCAGGACTATCCCAGAACTCACCCAGGACTATCCTAGAACTCACCCAGAACTCAACCAGAACTCACCCAGAACTATCCCAGAACTCACCCAGGACTCAACCAGGACTATCCCAGAACTCACCCAGAACTCAACCAGAACTCACCCAGAACTCACCCAGAACTATCCCAGAACTCACCCAGGACTATCCCAGAACTCACCCAGGACTATCCCAGAACTCACCCAGAACTCAACCAGAACTCACCCAGGACTATCCAAGAACTCACCCAGGACTATCCCAGAACTCACCCAGGACTATCCCAGAACTCACCAGAACTAACCCAGGACTCAACCAGGACTATCCCAGAACTCACCCAGGACATGTTTCACAGTATGGGATTAAACCTTTCCATCAAGCTGATTAAAGTCACACTGTGGAACATTTTAGACAGAAAAGTTACAGAGTGCAGCTTTATTGCCTCTGGTCAGCGTCTCGGTCCGTTTGTTTTGTCACAGTGAGTCAGAGTTCATCAGAACAAACCTGAACGTCGTAAAGCGCCACGATGTTTTCATGCTGCAGCTCCTGGAACGAAACAACAAAACATCAGCAACACAAACACACAAACTTTAACATTTTTAAACCCTCAAAGCTCCTAAAAGTGATTTGGATCTTTACTCAGGCGAATCTGATGACGCTTTATAAGCGAAACGCCTTGTTCGCTCTAACCTAATAAAGGATAAAGAATAAAGTCAAACAAGTGTGCATAAACCTTCTTTTTTTGGCTCCTAAAAGTGACCTTTGTAAGACTGAGCTCTGCCCCGCTCACTCCGATTGGTCCAAACGCTCCACGCCGCGCTCTGACCGGTCCAAACGCTCCACGCCGCGCTCTGACCGCGCTCTGATCGGTCCAAACGCTCCACGCCGTGCAGGTTATAGACGTCACACGGGCGGGAGGAGCTCGCCCGGATTGAGGAAGTAAAAGAGGAATTGTGAGGGTCTCACCTTGAGGATCTTGATCTCTTTGCCGAGGAGGATCTGGGACTTGGACAGGTTCTTCTTGTTGATGCTTTTGACGGCCACTTCCCAGTCGGTTTTCTGCACAAGAACCACAAAAACAAAAACACATTCAAAACAGAATTTAATGGACCAAGGTAGGGATGGGGCTGATCCGATCCACTATCGGTATCGGGTTCTGATATCAACGTAATTCACGGATTGGACATTTCTGATCCATGAGCCATGTCTGTATATACACTATAGCCGTGTCCCAATTCCCAGAGTGCACAGTTCGGAGCGTGGTTTTAAGGGTACTCAGACTGCAGTCAAGGCGGGGCATACTTGCTCAGCCCTGAGTGCAGTACACGGACCGCATGGGCGTCGGCAAAATGGGACAGGTCTCACAACTACGGGAAGCAGCCGCCGACTCCATTTTCTCCCGTAGAAGTAGCGTGTGGTGCATGCTGGGATATATGAGCGTGCTTTTTCATGCGCTTGGTCCACGCTCCGATTTCAATGGAAACGACTGCAGTCGTCGGACTGCGTGTTAACCGTGCATGGGACAAAAAAGAAATGGGACAGCAGTCGTCGCGCCGGATGTGACGCGCATGCCCTTAAAACCACACTCCGAACTGTGCACACTGAGAATTGGGACACGGCTATTATCTGCTGAAATGACTTCACCAGTGATTCCCTGTCGGCGGCTCTGCTCCTGCTGCAAAATGTGGATTGGATTTCCTGAACAGAGGCGGATCTCAATGAGACACAGAGTAATGATGAGACACGCATCCGTTCTGGAAATCCATTCCACAGTTTGCAGCCAGCTAGCGAACTGGCAGCTAGCTAGCAGGCGAACATTGAGCAGCACAAGGCAGTTAACCCTCTCCAGGCCGAATGAATAATACCTGTAGGAAAAATCTGATATTTGGTGAAAATAATCCCTGGGGTATGAAATTTGCGATTTTCCTGATTTTTTTTATGTGACCATTATGTGCAGTGCATTCTGGGATGTTGCATATTTGCAACATTGGCCCGGATGGATAATTAAAGGCAAATTAACGTTTTTTTTTACAATCTGAGCCTTCTTTCGGTTAGTAGTAAAGTAGTTTTACTCACCCATAGCATTTTTCTGTCAATTGGAGCAGTATCGCAGAACTTATGTTGAGCCGTTCTGTTCTACTAATGATCCCGTATCCATTAACATGGTGCTGTATCATATGCTCGGGGCATTACTTTGCGGTGTCCAAATAACACAAACTTTAGCACTTTTCAAATCATAGAAGCCCGATGTCTTAATGTAAGATTTCGTTTGAAGCAAAAGTGGCCTGTAATCCGAGATTTAGCCATAGTTTCGAGTAGATGAGGACGCCAGTGCGCATGCGCGGACTGTGCTATCAGCTCCCGGGACCCAAACATGAAACGTAAAGCTGAAAACTATGGATAAATCTCGGATTACAGGCCACTTTTGCTTCAAACGAAATCTTTCATTAAGACATCGGGCTTCTATGATTTGAAAAGTGCTAAAGTTTGTGTTATTTGGAGACTGCAAAGTAATGCCCCGAATACTCATGCTAACGGATACGCTACAACATAACTTTCTTCAAACAGCTCCAAATGACACGAACGTGATATGGGTGAGTCAAACGACTTGTTTTATTACCGAAAGAAGGCTCAGATTGTAAAATAACGTTACTTTGCCTTTAAATAGTGGACAAAACAGATCTTTAGAAATAATAATTTATCTTATTTATTAAAAATGGCTGAACTCAACTTTTGCCATCAAACAGTAGATGAATAAAACAGGAACAGTGACATAATAATTAAACAATAACAATACTGAACAGGTGAGATGCGTTGTACCAGGTGCATGTGCAGGTGTTTGAGGTGTGATAGACCAGCCCCTGAGCAAGTTTCCCGTAAACTGTCCAATTAGAACTCTGCAACAGAGTTCTGCTCTTGCACAAAAAAAAAACAAAAAAAAAACACTATAAAAATGCAAATGTTGGCAAACAGCTGTTGCAAATTTGCTACGCGGGCCCGGAAATGGTTGACCAACTTTTCATCACAACATGTCCGCTGTGTGGAAATACTTTTTACTAGAAACATCTCAAAGCAAGACGGCAACGTGCGATGTTTGCAAAGCCGTTGTATCGAGATGTGGACGCTCCACTGCGACCGACAACACAACAAACGTAAGAAAACATGTGAAAAAACGCCACACTAAAGAGCACAAGGACGTCTCAACCATGGGGCAGAAAAACCAAAGAAAAACCAAAGTCGCCGACGGGAATCACTTCTGCAGTCGTTCTGAAGACGAGGTAAACTTCCACCAGACACTGTGAAAGCTAAAGGGAGCTACAGTTTTGGTATCGGAATAGTATCCGTATAGGCAGATATCCAAATCCAGGGATCGGGATCGGGTCGGAAGTAAAAAAAAAGTGGATCGGCGCATCCTTAGACCAAGGATTAAAGAGGATCGAGTAAACCTCCTCCTCCTGTTTCTGAAACGGAATCTCCATGTCTTCACCTCTCCCTCTCTTCCTCCTTTCTTTCTCCTTCTCTCCTCTTTCTCCACTCCTCCCTCCATCCCTCCATCCCTCCTCTCATCCTCTTTCCTTCTCTCCCTCTCTGTTTTCATGAAGGACAGTTGAAACTTTATCTGGCCCAGTGTGACTCTGACACATTTACAAAGATCCACCAAAACACGACGACTCGGACCTGCTGTAGACCGGGTTTAGTCCTGCTGTAGACCGGGTTTAGTCCTGGTCCGGTCCATCTGACACAGGAGGGGAGGGCATCTGACACAATTTGGACCTACTGTCACATCACCTGTCAATCAAACGACGTCAGGAGCAGAGCCAGAGGAGGAAACGTAACGTGACTTAAAGTTCAAAGAGGACTAAACCACGACTAAACCAGAACTATTTCCAAGTCTAAACCAGGTCTAAACCAGGACTATTACCAAGTCTAAACCAGATCTAAACCAGGACTAAACCAGGACTATTACCAAGTCTAAACCAGGACTAAACCAGGACTAAACCAGGTCTAAACCAGGACTATTAACAAGTCTAAACCAGAACTAAACCAGATCTAAACCAGAACTATTACCAAGTCTAAACCAGGACTAAACCAGGTCTAAACCAGGACTAAACCAGGTCTAAACCAGGACTAAACCAGGTCTAAACCAGGACTATTAACAAGTCTAAACCAGGACTAAGCCAGATCTAAACCAGAACTATTATCAAGTCTAAACCAGGTCTAAACCAGGACTATTACCAAGTCTAAACCAGGACTAAACCAGGTCTAAACCAGGACTAAACCAGGTCTAAACCAGAACTATTACCAAGTCTAAACCAGAACTAAACCAGATCTAAACCAGAACTATTACCAAGTCTAAACCAGGACTAAACCAGGTCTAAACCAGGACTAAACCAGGACTATTAACAAGTCTAAACCAGGACTAAGCCAGATCTAAACCAGAACTATTATCAAGTCTAAACCAGGTCTAAACCAGGACTATTACCAAGTCTAAACCAGGATTATTACCAAGTCTAAACCAGGACTAAACCCGGTCTAAACCAGAACTATTATCAAGTCTAAACCAGGTCTAAACCAGGACTATTACCAAGTCTAAACCAGGACTAAACCAGGACTATTACCAAGTCTAGATCTGTCTAAACCAGGACTATTACCAAGTCTAAACCAGGACTAAACCAGGACTATTACCAAGTCTAGATCTGTCTAAACCAGGACCATTATCAAGTCTAAACCAGGTCTAAACCAAGACTATTACCAAGTCTAAACCAGATCTAAACCAGAACTATTACCAAGTCTAAACCAGGACTAAACCAGGTCTAAACCAGGACTAAACCAGGTCTAAACCAGGACTAAACCAGGTCTAAACCAGGACTATTAACAAGTCTAAACCAGGACTAAGCCAGATCTAAACCAGAACTATTATCAAGTCTAAACCAGGTCTAAACCAGGACTATTACCAAGTCTAAACCAGGACTAAACCAGGTCTAAACCAGGACTAAACCAGGTCTAAACCAGAACTATTACCAAGTCTAAACCAGAACTAAACCAGATCTAAACCAGAACTATTACCAAGTCTAAACCAGGACTAAACCAGGTCTAAACCAGGACTAAACCAGGACTATTAACAAGTCTAAACCAGGACTAAGCCAGATCTAAACCAGAACTATTATCAAGTCTAAACCAGGTCTAAACCAGGACTATTACCAAGTCTAAACCAGGATTATTACCAAGTCTAAACCAGGACTAAACCCGGTCTAAACCAGAACTATTATCAAGTCTAAACCAGGTCTAAACCAGGACTATTACCAAGTCTAAACCAGGACTAAACCAGGACTATTACCAAGTCTAGATCTGTCTAAACCAGGACTATTACCAAGTCTAAACCAGGACTAAACCAGGACTATTACCAAGTCTAGATCTGTCTAAACCAGGACCATTATCAAGCCTAAACCAGGTCTAAACCAAGACTATTACCAAGTCTAAACCAGGTCTAAACCACGACTATTACCAAGTCTAAACCAGGATTAAACCAAGTCTAAACCAGGACTGTTTTTTTATGTTTATTATTTTAAAACACATATAGAATTCAGTTTGTTTTTCCTGTTTTTATTCTGTATTTTTAACAAACGCAAACACGACAGACTCACTGAATGAATCTGGACCAGACTCGTCCTCCAGCCTTGTCTGCATCACTCCGTCTGCATCACTCCATCTGCATCACTCCGTTTCACATCCTCCACCCTCCTCTCCTGTTTCCTCCCATCTCTCCTTCAGTTTCCATTTGTCACTCATCCCTCTCTCGCTCCATCTCTCCCTCCATCCCTGCTCCCTTTCTCACTCCTCTCCTCCCTCTTTCTCTCTCTCCTCTGTTCTTTACATCGCTCCAGTCACATGATTCATGAATGAACCAAAGGATTAAGGCACAAACACAACTGAGACCAGAGACCAGAGACCAGACCAGAGACCAGACCAGGGACCAGAGACCAGACCAGGGACCAGACCAGGGACCAGACCAGGGACTAGACCAGGGACCAGACCAGGGACCAGACCAGGGACCAGACCAGGGACCAGACCAGGGACCAGACCAGGGACCAGACCAGAGACCAGACCAGAGACCAGACCAGGGACCAGACCAGAGACCAGACCAGAAACTAGACCAGGGACCAGACCAGAGACCAGACCAGGGACCAGACCAGGGACCAGACCAGAGACTAGAGCGGGGACCAGACCAGGGACCAGACCAGGGACAAGGCAAAGACTAGGTCAAGACTAGGTCAAGACTAGACCAAGACTAGACCAAGACTAGACCAAGACTAGACCGAGGACAAGGCAAAAACTAGGCCAAGACTAGACCAAGACTAGACCGGGGACTAGACCAAGACTAGTCCAGAGCAGGACTAAACCTGGGACTAAACCAGGATAAACCAACAACTGATAAACCAACTAAACTAAGACTATGGTAGGATGACAGCTAAGACTTTTCCATATCTAAACCAGGACTATTACCAAGTCTAAACCAGGTCTAAACTAGGACTAAACCAGGACTTTTACAGAGTCTAAACCAGGTCTAAACTAGGACTAACTTAGGCTTTACTAGGATGCTAGAACTTTTTCACATCTAAACCAGAACTAAACTAGTACTTAGCCAGGACTAAACCAGTACTATTACCAAGTCTAAACCAGGACTAAACTAGGACTAACCCAGGACTATTACCAAGTCTAAACCAGGACTAAACTAGTATTTAACCAGGACTAAACCAGAACTATTACCACGTCTTAACCAGGAGTAAACTAGTACTTAACTAGGACTAAATCAGGACTATTACAGAGTCTAAACTAGGACTAACTTAGGCTTTACTAGGATGCTAGAACTTTTTCACATCTAAACCAGGACTAAACTATACTTAACCAGGACTAAACCAGTACTATTACCAAGTCTAAACCAGGACTAAACTAGCACTTAACCAGGACTAAACTAGTACTTAACCAGGACTAAACCAGAACTATTACAGTCTAAACCAGGACTTAACAAAATACTAAACCAGTACTAAAAAAAATTACGCTACCGAGCCATAATCCTCCACATTTCACACAAACATTTATTATTATGATTATTATGATTATTATTGTTTACCTTTCTGTGGCGTCCTTTGAAGACCACAGCGAACGCCCCGTGTCCTACCAAGTCCTTCCTACTGTACTCAAAGTCTCCCACGGACTCCATTACAGCGATGACTCAAAAGGATGAGGAGAAGGAGGAGGAGGATGGAGTCTGGTTCTTTTCCCAATAATCCACTTCAAATGTCGTTTATTTCATCGCAGGCTCCTCGGATGTTGCACAAACACGAGCTGCACTTCCAGGCACAACATCATAAACGTTTTTTTTTTTTTTGTGACTCGTTTTTCCACAGATCCAGCTTTGCACTCATGTCCAGACACGCTTTCCCACGCACAAACCACGTCTGGCCATGAATCCTACATGATGCCAAACATGTACAGGATCAAAACATTGGAAAATCGTGCAAAAATGGGGAGTTATCTGTTCGCAAGGCAGTGACACAACCCTGACGCTGCTCCTCGCGTCATCGCTGCTGCTCTTCTGGCTCGACTGCAAACAGGACAGGATCAAAAATAATTAGAATTAAGCCTCTAATTTAGCCAATTTCACGTGTTTGGACCAAAAAATACACGTGCAGTTTACTTCATTTGGCTGAAATTAGCAAGCTAGCAAAGTGTTGACATGTTTTTAGGATGTCAACATTGTCTTCCCGTGATGTTAACGCGGTAGACGTTTGGTTTAAAAGGTCCCCAAAGCGTTTCGATGTCCGTTTTGTAAAAAATAAGCAGTTGTTACTCCAGAAATGAAGGATTTATTCGCAAATTGTCAGTTGTTAGTGTCCTCCGTGGTGAAATACATGCAGGAGAAGCTAGCGGTTAGCGGCGGAATCACCAGTACGCGTCGGTTGAACGTCTTTATGGCGTTATTTCCCGTAAAAATGTCCGGTTTTGATTAAAAATGCAGTTTTTTTGACGTTTGTACGGTTTGTTGTGGCGAAAACGCGACAACTTGACGCGTCCTGCCGCAGACACAATACTGCAAATGAGAGCGCGCCTCGCCTTTTATACCCGTGCGTCAGCGGAGCACGCCCTGCGCACGTAAACCTCCGCGACGTCAGTTAGTCCGCTGTCAAAACACAAACCAGCCGTTCTAAGAAAAGAAATAACCTTTAAATAAATACTAAAACGTCATCATTTACATCTCTATAAGCGTTTTGTTCATGTATTAAATTAGATAAAAAAATACAGAAATATAATTAATTTAAGACATTATTCGTGTATCCAGATTTGCTGCCGACTGGTGGCCAATGCAGCAGAAAAATGTTAATGAAGAACCCCAGTGAGGACATGACCCCACATGTCCCTGTCCAGGTCCACAAAGAGTTTTAAAAAAAGGACAATAAGACACTAAAACTGCAGGGTTAAAGCTGCATTGTGTAACTTTGCTGGAGGAGGGTCTGTCAGACGCGTTTTTCCATGGAGACGTTATTACTTTGTCCTTTTGCCATGGATTCTACCTGGACGACTGAGGGATTCTACACACATCTTTGTCTGGAATGTTTCGCAGTATGGCAATTAAACCTTTCTATCGTCATGGAGACCGAACCGGACCGAGTTACGGGTCAGATCTGTGGAGAGGCGACCCCGCTCACAGTCAGAACACCTTCAGTTTTGTTTTTCTAGGTGTTTTTGAGCTCTAAAAACACCTGTAATTAAATAAATGTAAAGTAGAGCTGTTTAATGTCACACTGCGGAACATTCCGGGCAGAGCAGTGACGTATCCATAGAAACAAGCAGGTGACGGACCCTCCCACCAGAAAAGTTACACAATGCACCTTTAAGATTTTACAAAAAATCTTTTCTGGTTCTCGTGAAGTGTCTAATATGACACATGTACAGGTAATTCCATAGCTGTTACCTAGCAACCATATTGATAATAAGGGCCAAAACTTGTCTTAATTACACAATATTTCTAATTAGATAAAAAAAATAAATGACAACGCCTTTATTTTGTTTTTTTTTCTGGGGATTTTTGAGCGATAAAACCACCTGAAATTGAATAAATGTAAAGAAGAGCTGTTTAAAGTCACACTGTGGAACATTCTAATCAAAGCAATGACATATCCATAAAAACAAACAACCAAAAAGTTACATAGTGCACCTTTAAATATGCAAATGAGCCAAAAGTAAATTAGTAAATTAACAGATGTATTTTATTATTCTGGTGCATGTTTTATGAGCTAATGCAGCTTCTGGGGAGTTAAATTTAACACAAGTTTCATTTAAAGGGACAGTGTGTAAGATTTTTACCTGTTAATTACTGAAATTGAAGATACCCATTCAAAAATACAGTGTTTTCCAAAAGCCTTTTCACTTCCATCATGAAATCAAAGTATTCTTTTGGACTTAGATATAGTCACATAAAAGGGGGATCTTCCCCATGCAGAAGCAGCCATTTTGAATACGAGAGGCGCAGAAGGACATTTGGGCTCCGCCTTCGCCTTTTCTTTATACAGTACTGTAGTTGTCAAAGGGCTTGTGGTTTTCACACAGTGATATAGTACGCGTTTGGATAAACAACGACAAGCATGTTGCCGGATCACACTTACTCCGCACATACATTGCAGCAGCAAGCACCTTCATCTAAGAGGAAAAGAAGAAGGACATAGTACCTACCGCGGCTGGGGCTTTGTTGCACCCCGGGCCCGCACCCCGGGTTCAGACCGACCTCCGCCCTCCACGGTCCGGTTCCCGATTCCCCCCACCCGCGCACAGCGCCGGGTGCGCTTCACGCGTGCGTGCAGTTCGTGTGCGGCTCCGAGTACGCTGAGCTGTCCGCGTTACGTCGCGTCTGGGTGACCCTCGAGGTCTGCTGTAGCTAAAACCGGAATTGCAATACCCACCATCCACCAATGTGCCACACACTGTCCGTTTATGTAACTTGTACAAAATGTTTTAATGTTTTGTAAATAAATAAAAAATAAAAACATCTGTTGGTTTTTCACAATTCCAGTTTCAAAGTTGAAATCAGTGAGATTCATGGACACCAAAAATGTACTCTTGAACTTTTATCCAAATTCTAATGTTGTTTCCTCCTCACAGACCTGGAGTTGTGTTTGTTTTATTCACATGTTTGAGGAACTCTTTATTATTCATCTGTCTACATCTCCAAAGCTCCAAACGCTCTGTTCCACCTCGTGATGTCATCAAGTGGTGGCTTTCAAATAAACAAACTATATTTTACCTTTAGTTCAGTAGAAATTGACAATTCCAGAGCTGAAATTATGAAAATTAAGAAGTGACTTTATTGATCTCACACTGGAGAAATTCTTCTCTGCATTTTAACCCATCCTATATATATATATACATATATTAGGAGCAGTGGGCAGCACACACATTAGGGCGCCCGGGGACCATCTCCATGATCCTCTCGCCTCGGCTTGGTACCTTGGTACCTTGGCTTGGTACCTATGGTGCATGTTTTGGGTTGGTGGGGGAAACCGGAGTGCCCGGAGGAAACCCACCCAGACACAGGGAGAACATGCAAACTCCACACAGAAAGGCCCAGGCGACCCGGGGATCGAACCCAGACCATGCATGCAAACTCCACACAGAACACACACAGAAAGGCCTGGGCGACCCGGGGATCGAACCCGGAACCTTCTTGCTGTGAAGCAAGAGCGCTACCCACTCAGCTACCGTGCCGCCAAAATGATGATTTTAGTGAAGGTGTGTGGCGTTTACAAACACATTAGAGCACTTCCTGTACCACCACTTGATGACATCACAAGGTGGAACGGAGTGTTTGGAGCTTTGGAAATGTAGACAGACGAATAATAAAGAGTTCCTCAAACATGTGAATAAAACAAACACAACTCCAGGTCTGTGAGGAGGAAACATTAGAATTTGGATAAAAGTTCAAGAGTACATTTTTTGTGTCCATGAATCTCACTGATTTCAACTTTGAAACTGGAATTGTGAAAAACCAACAAATGTTTTGATTTTTTATTTATTTACAAAACATTGAAAACATTTTGTACAATTTGCTTAAATGAAACTTGTGTTAAATTTAACTCCCCAGAAGCTGCATTAGCTCATAAAACATGCACCAGAATAATAAAATACATCTGTTAATTTACTAATTTACTTTTGGCTCATTTGCATATTTAAAGGTGCACTATGTAACTTTTTGGTTGTTTGTTTTTATGAATACTGTATGCCACTGCTCTGATTAGAATGTAAAGAGTTCTACTTTACATTTCAGGTGGTTTTATCGCTCAAAAATCTCGATAAAGCAACAATAAACAAACAAAATAAAGGTGTTGTCATTTATTATTATTATTTTTTGTCAAATTGGAACTATTGTGTAATTAAGACAAGTTTTGGCCCTTATTAGCGTTATGGTTGCTAGGTAACAGTTATGGAATTACCTGCACATGTGTCATATTAGACACTTCACGAGAACCAGAAAAGATTATACAACTTTTTTAGTAAAATCTTAAAGGTGCATTGTGTAACTTTTGTGGTGGGAGGGTCCGTCACCTGCTCGTTTCTATGGAGACGTCACTGCTCTGCCTGGAATGTTCCGCAGTGTGACTTTAAACAGCTCTACTTTACATTTATTCACTTAGAGGTGGTTTTAGAGCTCAAAAATACCAAGGAAAAACAGACATTCTGACTGTGAGCGGGGTCGCCTCTCCACAGATCTGACCCGGAACTGAAGATAGAAAGGTTTAATGTCGTACTCACTGATTTCAACTTTGAAATTGGAATTGTGAAAAACCAACAAAATCAACACTCGTTTGTATTTTTTATTTATTTACAAAACACTGGTTTTTTCGTAATTACGCTGAGCAGAACTCGCCTTTTATCGGACGTTGCGCAAACAGTTATCAACAAAGAACCGGTGATTTTAAAGGGAAAGTGTGTGAACGGCTCGAGCGTGTGAGGAACAGACGTTCAGGTGTCTTGCTCGAGGGTCCGAGGGTACAAGATATTTACTCAGAGCTCAGCACGTGTGAAAGTACAGTACTACATTTGAACAGAAAAGTCAGAAAATACTCTAAAAAAGGTTTATTTAAGTGTAAAAATACAATCGTGTACAGGTTGCGTTCACTTGATTTCAGACGGGGGCGGGGCTTATAAAACTACAGAAGGTTCTCTCTTTTTTAAATAAATCTCCAAACTTCTGATCCACAAATGTTTCTTCTTCTCATTATTTGTTTGGGATCGGCTCCACAAACGGCATATTGATCTTACGGTTTAAAGGGCCAAGATGACAACATTTCCTGATCTGTTCTAAGGTCGTTTCCTACAGAAGTCGACAGAGGACATGTTCATAAGCAATATTTTTTCTTCCTCGTTATCCCGAGATAACAAGATAATTATTCCGTGATCTCGAGAAAACAACTAAAACGTCTACGGCCACGTAGGCTGACTTCGGGGCTATTTCTCGTTCTGAATAGATGTGTTTTTGGTCATTAGAATGTCTGGAATAATAATCGATCAGCTGATAAGGCAATATTTTGATCAGGGGTTGACACAGGGGGAGATTGCATCGCGTCTTTTAATTCGAGATCATTTCAAGGCTTACCTTTGACAGTCTCAGCTGAGCCCGGTTCGGCTCGTGTTCTGGAGCCCACGTAAGTAGGTCCGGTAACTTCCCTGGAACATGAAATAAAGCTTGTTTTTCTTCTCAAAACAAAACATTTATCCGAAAGGTGATATATTTGCTTCCGAAACAGTTGTCCACGAAAACATCCAGCAGCGTAGATTGCGTTCGTGTATTGTGTCTGTCGACTTGTATCACTGCGCACATATTAGTTGTATTAGCCTGTTCACTTGTAAACTTCCCCTTGCGGCGGACCGCATCTGCCGTACACTTCCGCTAAAGGTGAACAGGCTAATACAGCTAATATGCGCGCAGTGATACGAATCGAGAGAAACAATACGCGAACGCAATCTTCGCTGCTGGATGTTTCGTGGACAACTGTTTCGGAAGCAAATATATCACCTTTCGGATAAATGTTTTGTTTTGAGAAGAAAAACAAGCTTTATTTCATGTTCCAGGGAAGTTACCGGACCTACTTACGTGGGCTCCAGAAAGCGAGCCGAACCGGGATCAGCTGAGAGTGTCAGAGGTAAGCCGGTGTCAACACACGGAACTTTTAGAAGGAAACCCATACAGATTAACATTTAAAAAAAAGAACTGCACTATCCCTTTAAAGCTCACAGGAGTCAGTTATGTGTCATATTGGACCTTTAAAGTCCTTCCAGCTGAAACTCTCTCGTCTTTGGGGTTGAATAACCGCTCCACTTTCTGAATCGACTGTGAGAAGAGACTAAACCAGGACTAAACCAGTTTATTTCTCCTGACAGAGACGAGGCTGAACTTTGTGTTTCATGTGGATCGGCTCAGGAAGTACAGAGGTACAGTATGAACCACAAACCATTTCTCTTTCCTCGCTTCCTTCTCCTCAGTTCCTCTCCTCGATCCTCCGTAGGGTTGCAAAGGGGCGGAACATCTCTGTAAAGTTTCTGGAAAATTTCCCTGGAAACTTTGGCGTGGGAATTTGGGGAATTTTCAAATTGGTAACTTTGCACAGAAGTTCTGGGAATTTATGGGAATTATTGTGAGTCATATACCAACATAAACATAAACACTTTATTTTGTCATCAGCAGCATTATTGTAAAAGGGAGACAGTTAAAACACACGACTCGCATGATTTATCTGGTTTCTCAGTAAGCTAGCTCGAGCACATGCGGTAGCTAGCATCATAAGATAACCAGTAAGCTAGCACTATATTTATTTTTTTCTACTTTTCTATTTCAATATCCTTTAATATATGTATCTTTAATATATAGATCAAATATAATCTACTTGTCTGCATGTCGTCCTCTTGCTGAAGTGTCTGGCCTCAGGAGTCTGGATTTGCTGTGAGCTCAGAAAAGCTTTAGCTCTTCAGAATTCTAGAAGTTATTGATCATGTGATAAAGGAATGCAAAATGTAGATCAGGGCTGTCAAACTCATTTTGGTCCGGGGGGCCGTATCCAACCGACTTTGATCCCAAAGGGGCCGGATCAGAAAAGTCATGGTAAATATACCCCAAAAATAGAAATAAGTCCAAATATTTGTGCAGAGAAACACAAATCTTTTACAGAAGTGTTTTTTATTGGATGAACTCTTTCTTTGATAAAATATTATAATATTATGAACAACCTGAAACTTTAAGAAAAATGCAGTTTCAACACAAGCGTACAGGTTTCCCATTCACCTCCTGAACAAATAGGAGTTAGTCCAGTTTTCTCATTTTGGACATTTTGCTGATGAGGGTGTCACGTCAACAGTCAAAACGACGGCCCTTTAAAGGAAAAGTAACGTTTTTTTACAATCTGAGCCTTCTTTCGGCAATAAAACAAGTAGTTTTACTCACCTATAGCAGTTTGGTGTCAATTGGAGCAGTATCACAGAACTTATGTTGAGCCGTTCTGTTCTACTAATGATCCCGTATCCGTTAGCGTGAGTGCTCGGGGCATTACTTTGCGGTGTCCAAATAACACAAACTTTAGCACTTTTCAAATCACAGAAGATCGCTGTGTCAGGGTAGACTTTTAGTAGATTCCAAAACGGCCTGAAACCCGATATCGCAACAGAAAAGTAAAGTTCAGAGTGGTGTTAGCTTCTTTCGGACTAGCGGTGTTTACAAAACAGCTGAGTTCACGCATGTGCACTGTCCTCTCTGATGATGTCATCAAATGAAACTATAGCTGCATATCGGGTTTCAGGACGTTTTGGAATCCACTAAAAGTCTACGCTGACACAGCGATCTTCTGTGATTTGAAAAGTGCTAAAGTTTGTGTTATTTGGAGAGCGCAAAGTAATGCCCCGAGCACTCACGCTAACGGATACAGGATCATTAGTAGAACAGAACGGCTCAACATAAGTTCTGCGATACTGCTCCAATTGACACCAAACTGCTATGGGTGAGTAAAACTACTTGTTTTATTGCCGAAAGAAGGCTCAGATTGTAAAAAAAAAAAGTTACTTTTCCTTTAAGAGCGTTTGGAAAGAGGTAAGGAAGAGGTGCAGAAAATTACCAATATTTTTATAGAAAATTTAAATATAATTAAAATGTGTTAATAGAAAATCAGCCAAGGGCCTGATTGAAGGTCTTGGAGGGCCGGATCTGGCCCCCAGGCCGCATGTTTGACACCCCTGATGTAGAGGGTGTGGCTCGATGGCTCTGCACAAAATACTGTCCTACTTTATTCACAGAAATTTGATTATTTTAGCCAAGATTATGCTACAATATTTTTTCTACCAACAATACTGATGCCCCCTAACCTTCAACTTTGATCATTCCCAGTTTATTCCCGTTAATTCCCGTTAATTCCCATGGAAAGTTTCCAACTTTGAAAATTCCCAGAATTTTGCAACTCTAATCCTCTGTTTTCCAGCTGTCAGTCAAATGTGTCGTATGAAGTGTTTTCCCAAAGAAAACCACCGAGTGAAGGAGGAAACCTGAGGAGGCTTCAGAGACGCCAGAGAAAAGAACCAAACTTTCCTCTGTCCTCCCTGTGTCTCCTCTGTCCTCCCTGTGTCTCCTGTGTCCTCCCTGTGTCTCCTGTGTCCTCCCTGTGTCTCCTCTGTCCTCCCTGTGTCTCCTCTGTCCTCCCTGTGTCTCCTCTGTCCTCCCTGTGTCTCCTGTGTCCTCCCTGTGTCTCCTGTGTCCTCCCTGTGTCTCCTGTGTCCTCCCTGTGTCTCCTGTGGGCGGGACTTCCTCACCCACTTACCTAAACGATGGAGAATCTGGATTTTGTCAAATGAAAACGACTTAAAGCTTCATATTAAAACAGTGCAGTGGTTTACGCCCGTATTTGGAGCGCGGCGTCACTTCCTCTTCTTCTTGGCGGCGGCGCTGCTCCCTGATTGGTCGTCGGAGTTGTAGGTTCGGGAGAAGAGCATGGTGAGCAGCAGCAGTACCGGGATGAGCAGGTAGGGGGCGTACACGGACACCAGGAGCCAGCGTTCCCGCGGAGTTTGGGGTCCGGGAAGAGTCTCGGACGGGAATGGGGCGAGCAGGATGTGGGCGAGGATCGGGACGAGGGTGGTGCCCGTGTGGGCGGCGTAGATTATGGCCGGAGTCCGGATCCATCTGCAGCCGCCTGGAGAAACGGGAAGAAGAGTCAGATGCCCTCCCAGAGTCCCAGAGTCCCAGAGTCCTGTGTCCCCAGAACTACCAGGGCTAAACTAGAACTAAACCAGGACTAAATCAGGACTAAACCAGGTCTAAACCAGGTCTAAACCAGGTATAAATCAGGACTAAACCAGGTCTAAACCAGGTCTAAATCAGGACTAAACCAGGTCTAAACCAGGACAAAACCAGGTCTAAACCAGGTCTAAATCAGGACTAAACCAGGTCTAAACCAGGACAAAACCAGGACAAAACCAGGACAAAACCGGAACTAAATCAGACCTAAACAGGATCCATGTTGGAGACACATGGTGGTCATAATGTTTTGGCTGTTTTTCCTCTGAGGAAAAGTGAAGAAGAGAGTGAAGGAGAGGGGGAGACAAAAGAGGAGAGGATGGAGGGATAGGAGGGATAGGTGAACAGAGGAGAGGATGGAGGGATAGGTGAACAGAGGATGGAGGGATAGATGAACAGAGGAGAGGATGGAGGGATAGGTGAACAGAGGATGGAGGGATAAGTTTTACCTTTGAGGAAAGCGTACGCGGCGAAGGGGAAGAAGGGAAGCTGGAGCAGAGCCTCACAGAAAATAAACGACTTGAACCAGGGAGGAGGGTCCAACACCAGCGGGTCTTTAAACTGTGAGGAATACCACCGGAGAAGGTTCTGGAGCTGAGGGAGGAGAGGAGGGGGGGGGGGGGGGGGAGGGGAGAGGGGAGAGGAGGGGAGAGGGGAGAGGAGGGAGGAGAGAGGAGAGGAGAGGAGAGAAGAGAAGAGAGGAGAGAGAGGAGAGGAGAGGAGGAAAGGAGAGGAAGAGAGGAGAGGAGAGGAGGAGGAGAGGAGGAGAGGAGAGGAGAGGGGAGAGGAGAGGAGGAGAGGAAGAGAGGAGGAGAGGAGGAGAGAGAGGAGGAGGAGAGGAGACAGGAGAGGAGGAGAGGAGGAGAGGAGAGGAGAGGAGAGAGGAGAGGAGAGAAGAGAAGAGAGGAGAGAGAGGAGAGGAGGAGAGGAGGAAAGGAGAGGAAGAGAGGAGAGGAGAGGAGGAGAGGAGGAGAGGAAGAGAGGAGAGAAGAGCAGAGGAGAGGAGGAGAGGAGAGGAGAGGGGAGAGGAGAGGAGGAGAGGAAGAGAGGAGGAGAGGAGGGAGAGGGGAGAGGAGGGGGAGAGAGGAGACAGAAGAGGAGGAGAGGAGGAGAGGAGAGAGAGGAGAGGAGGAGAGGAGAGGAGAGGAAGAGAGGAGAGAGGAGAGGAGAGGAGGAGAGGAAGAGAGGAGATGAGAGCAAAGCAGAGGAGAGGACGAGAGGAAGAGGAGAGGAGGAGAGGAGGGAGGAGAGGAGGAGAGGAGAGGAGGAGGAGAGGAGGAGAGGATAATGTGATCACTGTGATTATTGCTGTAAATCAATTTTAAAAAGTTTATCACAAAAAAAGATCTGAACCATAAACCCGGTGACTCGTCTGGATCTGAGCGCTACACCAAACTCCACCTGAGATCTCTCCGTACCTGCAGTATTTACTAGATTATTGATTATTAGTATTGATTATTGGTGAAGTAAAAGCGTCGCACTGAAGTGTTTCTCAAACTGTGGTCCGGCTCCTTCAGGTGGGACTCTTCAGTTTGTCTGAAACCTGGTTTAGACCTGGTTTAGACCTGATTTAGTCCTAGATTAGACCTGAAATAGTCCTGTTATAAACCTGGTTTAGTCCTGGTTTAGTCCTGGTTTAGACCTGATTTAGTCCTAGATTAGACCTGAAATAGTCCTGTTATAAACCTGGTTTAGTCCTGGTTTAGATCTTGTGGTATTCAGACAAATCAGTTCTTTGGTGTGAAAAGTTTAAGAGCCTCTGGTCTGCTGCAATTTCACTTATTTACATCATATTTGCCAAACACTGCCCCAACTCAGTCCAAGTGAGTCAAAAATCTCCACAAAACCAGACCAAGACCAGACCAAGACCAGACCAAGACCAGACCAAGACCAGACCAAGACCAAGGCGACGTGAACAGCGTGACTATTGCGCCATCTGCAGGTCTGCAGGAGCAAAACTTCTACGAAGGCGCAGCAGCGGGCCTTCCTTAAACCCTGTTTTTTGGATTTAATTCATCTTTAGTTGTATTTTTAACTCCAAATGACGCACAGGTGAGACGTGACGTAGTGACGTAATGAACTCACCTGTTGTGGAAAGACGCGCGCGGGCAGCAGCGCCTGGAGGTCGATCAGGAGCGTGATGGGGATGTGAGAGGCGAAATAGAAGAAAAAGAGGATTTCTAAAACGCGCAGAGACATTGTGGGAAGTTCGGGTCTGGTCTGGGTCCGGTTCTGGTCTGGGTCTAGTCCTGGTCTCGGTCCTGGACTGAATGAGGTCCGAAGTGCAGGGGGGAGTGTCGGAGAAACGCGTGGTGCAGCTCAGGCGAATCTCATTGGACAAAAGGAAACGCGAGGGTCCGTGAAGGCGTCACCGTGAGGCGTTCAGGGCCGAGCGGAGTTCAGAACTGGAGAAAAACTGTATAAAAATAAATGTGCACTGTGGAACTTTTCTTATAGGATCCACCACCTGATCGTCTCTATCTTTAGTCCTGTTTACACCTGGTTTAGTCCTGGTTCAGTCCTGGTTCAGTCCTGGTTCAGTCCTGGGTTAGTCCTGGTTCAGTCCTGGTTCAGTCTTAGTTTAATCCCGGTTTAGTCCTGGTTCAGTCCTGGTTTAGTCCTGGTTTAATCCTGGTTTAGTCCTGGTTCAGTCTTGGTTTAATCCTGGTTTAGTCCTGGTTCAGTCCTGGTTTTGTTCTGGTTCAGTCCTGGTTTAGTCCTGGTTTAATTCTGGTTCAGTCCTGGTTTAGTCCTGGTTCAGTCCTGGTTTAATCCTGGTTTAGTCCTGGTTCAGTCTTGGTTTAATCCTGGTTTAGTCCTGGTTCAGTCCTGGTTTTGTCCTGGTTCAGTCCTGGTTTAGTCCTGGTTTAATTCTGGTTCAGTCCTGGTTTAGTCCTGGTTCAGTCCTGGTTTAATCCTGGTTTAGTCCTGGTTCAGTCTTGGTTTAATCCTGGTTTAGTCCTGGTTCAGTCCTGGTTTTGTCCTGGTTCAGTCCTGGTTTAGTCCTGGTTTAATTCTGGTTCAGTCCTGGTTCAGTCCTGGTTTAGTCCTGGTTTAATTCTGGTTCAGTCCTGGTTTAATCCTGGTTCAGTCCTGGTTCAGTCTTAGTTTAATCCCGGTTTAGTCCTGGTTCAGTCCTGGTTTAGTCCTGGTTTAATCCTGGTTTAGTCCTGGTTCAGTCCTGGTTTTGTCCTGGTTCAGTCCTGGTTTAGTCCTGGTTTAATTCTGGTTCAGTCCTAGTTCAGTCTTGGTTTAATCCTGGTTTAGTCGTGGTTCAGTCCTGGTTTAGTTCTGGTTCAGTCCTGGTTTAATCCTGGTTTAGTCCTGGTTTAGTCCTGGTTTAATCCTGGTTCAGTCCTGGGTTAGTCCTGGTTCAGTCCTGGTTTAGTTTCTTTATCTTGATCTGGATTTTAAATATTGAAGTTTGTTTTTATTCTCCTGCTGTACTTAACGTTGCAACACTGGAATCCCCCAAATCCAAGTTTGTCACTTTGAGATTATTTTGAAGTAACATTTTTCTTACTCAAGTTCAGTTTTACAAACAAAATTCTCCATGTTTTCATTCCCATGTGACATTTTTATCTTTTCTTTTTTCATTTGTTTTGATTCAGACGGACCGTTCTTCTCTCTGATTGGCTAATGCACCTGTCAGTCCCGCCCCTCTGAGCTCTGATTGGCTCATGCACCTGTTAGTCCCGCCCCTCTGAGCTCTGATTGGCTCATGCACCTGTTAGTCCCGCCCCTCTGAGCTCTGATTGGCTAATGCACCTGTCAGTCCCGCCCCTCTGAGCTCTGATTGGCTAATGCACCTGTCAGTCCCGCCCCTCTGGGCTCTGATTGGCTAATGCACCTGTCAGTCCCGCCCCTCTGAGCTCTGATTGGCTCATGCACCTGTCAGTCCCGCCCCTCTGAGCTCTGATTGGCTCATGCACCTGTTAGTCCCGCCCCTCTGAGCTCTGATTGGCTCATGCACCTGTTAGTCCCGCCCCTCTGAGCTCTGATTGGCTAATGCACCTGTCAGTCCCGCCCCTCTGAGCTCTGATTGGCTAATGCACCTGTCAGTCCCGCCCCTCTGAGCTCTGATTGGCTAATGCACCTGTCAGTCCCGCCCCTCTGAGCTCTGATTGGCTAATGCACCTGTCAGTTACACCCTTCTGTTGTTATTACTTCTATAACTCACATAATTATAATAAAATAACAAAGAAATCACACTTTAAGCACATTTAATTCTATTTTTATTCATTTTTGACAGACTTTTTATACATTTACAAAAATAAATTCTCTGCCTAAAAAATGTGACGAAGAATGTTTGTGTTTATGTTTGTATTTTTAAGTATATTTGTACGTATAAAACTGAAAATATTTAAATAAAGTGTTAAAATAATCTGTGGAAATCAGATTCGACTCCAGCTACAGGATGAAAATAAAAATAAAATAAATATGATCAGAAATGTGCTGATATAAATATAATAAAAGATTTCTCTGCTGCGAGTTAAATCCTCCTTTAAGACCTGGATAGTCCTGGTTTAGTTCTGTTTTAGTCCTGGTTCAGTCCTGGTTTAATCCCGGTTTAGTACTGGTTTAATCCCGGTTTAGTACTGGTTTAGTTCTGGTTCAGTCCTCCTGGTTCAGCCCTGGTTCAGTCCCAGTTTAGTCCCAGTTTAGTCCTGGTTTAATCCCGGTTTGGTCCTGATTTAGTCTTGGTTTAGTCCTGGTTTAGTCCTGGATAGTCCTGGTTTAATACTGGTTTAATCCCAGTTTGGTCCTGGTTTAATGCTGGTTTAGTCCGGTTTTAGTCCTGGTTTAGTCCTGGTTTAGTTCTGGTTCAGTCCTGGTTTAATCCCGGTTTGGTCCTGGTTTAGTCCTGGTTTAGACCTGGTTTAGTTCTGGTTCAGTCCTGGTTCAGTCCTGGTTTGGTCCTGGTTTAGTCCTGGTTTAATCCCGGTTTGGTCCTGGTTTAATCCCGGTTTGGTCCTGGTTTAGTCCTGGTTTAATCCTGGTTTAGTCCTGGTTTAATTCCGGTTTGGTCCTGGTTTAGTCCTGGTTTGGTCCTGGTTTGGTCCTGGTTTAATCCCGGTTTGGTCCTGGTTTAATCCCGGTTTGGTCCTGGTTTAGTCCTGGTTTAATCCTGGTTTAGTCCTGGTTTAATTCCGGTTTGGTCCTGGTTTTATTCCCGGTTTGGTCCTGGTTTAATCCTCGTTTGGTCCTGGTTTAGTCCTGGTTTAATCCTGGTTTAGTCCTGGTTTAATTCCGGTTTGGTCCTGGTTTTGTCCTGGTTTGGTCCTGGTTTGGTCCTGGTGTAGTCCTGGTTTAATCCTGGTTTAGTCCTGGTTTAATCCCGGTTTGGTCCTGGTTTAGTCCTGGTTTAATCCTGGTTTAGTCCTGGTTTAATTCCAGTTTAATCCTGGTTTAGTCCTGGTTTAATCCTGGTTGAGTCTTTGGTCTCCTTGGAGACTGGCTCGGTGATATTTTGCTTCGTTTTGGGGTTCGGGATTTTCTACATCCACATAATCCTGGACAAGAAACAGAATTAAACTTAAAACTTTCACAAAACATAAAGACATGATTCAGTATTTTTATATTTTTACGGCGTCGTTCTCCATGATGCTCTCGAGCATGCTCACGATGTCGGTGAAGGTCGGCCTCAGCGTGTACGGCTCCAGCCAGCAGTCCCTCATGACGTGCAGACTGTCCGGGACGAGCGGGAAACACGTACATGTTCACATTTGTTTTTTACTCGTTAAACGTAAATAAATAAAGCGTCTCACATCTCGGGCCGGCAGCCTTCGGGGTTGGAGTTCTTGTGTCCGATGCAGATGTGGTAGACCACGGACTCGGAGGTCTGCAGGTTCGGGTACGGAAGAGTCCCTGAGAACAACACGAAACTTCAGACAAGAAACACCAGAAATATGAAAGAAACCAGGACTAAACCAGGATTAAACTGGGACTGAACAAGGACTAAACTGGGATTAAACCAGGACTGAACCAGGACTAAACCAGGATTAAACCAGGACTAAACCAGGATTAAAGAGGACTAAACCAGGACTAATCCAGGACTGAACCAGGACTAAACCAGGAACTAAACCAGGATTAAAACAGGACTGAACCAGGAGTAAATAGGACTGAACCAGAGACTGAACCAGGACTAAACCAGGACTAAACCAGGATTAAAGCAGGACTGAACCAGGACTGAACCAGGACTAAACCAGGACTAATCTAGGACTAAACCAGGACTGAACCAACACTGAACTAGGACTAAATCAGGACTAAACCAGGATTAAATCAAGACTAAACCAGGACTGAACCAGAGACTGAACCAGGACTAAACCAGGACTAATCTAGGACTAAACCAGGACTGAACCAACACTGAACTAGGACTAAATCAGGTCTAAACCAGGATTAAATCAGGACTAAACCAGGATTAAATCAAGACTAAACCAGGATTAAACCAGGACTAAACCAGAGTCTGTAACTGTGGTTCTATGAATCCTGGGTGATCACCACATGGTGGCGCTAAAAGTCCTGAACTGTCCTCTGCATTTGACCCATCCTGAAACCCACCCAGTAAATCCTCATGAACGACGGTTGGTAAAATCCCACAGTCGAATTCAGTTGGACCAGTTTCTTTGGTCGATTGTTGTTCTTCTTTCTCCTTTCACTCTGGTTTAGTCCCTTTTTAGTCCTGGTTAAGTCCCGGTTTAGTCCTAGTTCAGTTCTGGTTTAGTCCTGGATTAGTCC
>JAVJIX010000326.1:360000-362500 GCA_036785185.1 Paratrypauchen microcephalus
GTCCATTTATACAAATAGTTTATGGTCAAAACAGACTTTTACTCAAGACAAAACATTACAAATCTGAAAATTTAGAGGCAAAACTAAATTAAAAATGGACAAGTTACATACAGGTTTTGAGCAAAGCCAGGGCTCTCAAGTTTTGAGCGGGGTCGTGCGTGTGACTGTAATTTCCGAGGACCGGGGGGGGGGGCGCTTGAATTGCGTGAGAAATGCCGTGTGAGCGTGTGAGAGCCCTGTTTGTCTAAAGAGCAAACTTAAACTACAAAGCAACTAATGAGAGTTATATAAATGAAGTTATTACCTGATGGTTCTCAGTTTGTTTTATCATCACCGCACTTTGTCAGTGCGCGCTGAGAGGGGCGGGGAGGAGGGAGCGGGACATTTTTAACGGATTCATGTAAGAGTCTGGTTAATGCACCGGGCCCGCGTCTCACCGCGTCTCACTGCGACTCACCGCGGCTCATCGCGTCTCACCATGGGCAGTTCGGCTCTGGGCCGCGCGTATTCCGCGCGTAAGCCGTCGGGGGGGACACGTTACGCACAGACGGAGACACCGGGACCGGAGTCGGTGCGTCTCAGAGGAGACGTGGCACCGGGACTGAGGCTCAGGACGTGCCCGGGGGACGGCGAGCAGACGCGCCGTCCCCCCCTCCCCCTGTTCCCCCTGCTCGGGGAAGCAGGGGGAGGGGGCGGTGCTGAAAACGCGCGGAGCCTGCATAAACTAAGCCACACAGACCGATTTTCTGGGCACAAAAAAAACAAAAACAAAACAAAACACTAATCAGCGTGAGAAATGCCATGTGTGGCGTGTGCGCGTGTGAATACGTCGAATTGCGTGTGTCACACTCTCAATGCGTGAGACTTGAGAGCCCTGAGTAAATGTAAATGTGAACGAAAAGATCTGACACAGATGCAGAAGGACGGGAGGGCATCCGACATAAGTATAGGAGCATGGGAGGGCATCTGACTCATACAGAGGGGACGGAAAATATTCAGACCCTTAAATATTTTCACTCTTTTTCATTTTGCTCCATTTGCTAAAATCATTTAAGTTCGTAAGTCACCGGTGTCCAAACTTTTTTCATCAAGGCCCACATATGTAAACACAGACGAAGCAGAGGGACGACCGAGGGCCACAGACTGAGGCTCAGGACACTCAAGAATTGAAATATCTGCATGTTTCACATGTTAGAATGAGCTTCAGTCCTTTATTTGTGCTAAGATCCTCAAAATGACACAATAAATATTAAATATTGTCTTATCAAGGTAGATTTTCAAAAAACTTGCAGTCAAAAGTTCTGCTCAAGGTAATTTGGGCCAATTCACCTGGAAGCCTGAGGGCCAAGAAAAATGTGTCTGAGGGCTGCATTTGGCCCACGGGCCATAGTTTGGACATGCCTGTCATAAGCACAGAAACCACAGAAATACCATCACTGTCAGATATTAAATAAACATAAAACGCTCAACTTTGATAATCCAGTTAAACTGGCCAGTCTGAGGTTCAAGATGATCAATAATGTCGCACCATCATCATTGATAAAGTATTTAACATCTGATCAGACGGTCACAACAACCAGGTCAACAACCAATGGCCAATGTGGAATACCAAAAAATCATTAGGACAATCTGCATTTAAAACAGGGGTGTCAAACATGCGGCCCGGGGGCCAGATCCGGCCCTCCAAGACCTTTAATCTGGCCCTCTACTACTACTACTGCTACTGCTACTACTACTACTACTACTACTACTACTACTACTACTACTACTACTACTACTACTACTACTACTACTACTACTATTACTATTACTACTGCTACTACTACTACTACTACTACTACTACTACTACTACTACTACTGCTACTACTACTACTGCTACTACTACTACTACTGCTACTACTACTACTACTACTACTACTGCTACTGCTACTGCTACTACTACTACTGCTACTACTACTGCTACTGCTACTGCTACTGCTGCTGCTGCTGCTGCTGCTGCTGCTGCTGCTACTACTACTACTACTGCTACTACTACTACTGCTACTACTGCTACTGCTACTGCTGCTACTGCTACTACTGCTACTACTGCTACTGCTGCTACTGCTACTACTACTGCTACTGCTACTGCTACTGCTGCTACTGCTACTGCTGCTACTACTACTGCTACTACTACTACTGCTACTGCTGCTACTGCTACTGCTACTGCTACTGCTGCTGCTGCTACTGCTGCTAGTACTACTGCTACTGCTGCTACTACTGCTGCTACTGTTACTACTACTACTTGCAGGTACTACTACTACTAGCAGGTACTGCTACTACTACTGCTACTACTACTGCTACTGCTGCAGGTACTACTACTACTGCAGGTACTACTACTGCTGCAGGTACTACTACTACTACTACTACTGCTGCAGGTACTACTACTGCTGCTACTGCTACTACTACTGCTACTACTGCTGCTACTACTACTACTACTACTACTACACTACTGCTACAACT